>CACVCL010019400.1:0-105658 GCA_902729485.2 Mus minutoides | reverse complement strand
TCAGAGTTCCTTGGAATCAAGCTGCTTCTGGGACCCTGAGATCTTGGTGTGACCAAGCTTCTGGGATCCTGGGATCCTGGGATTCTGTGATTCTGGGCTTGTTTTAGCTTCTGGGACTGGAGATCCTTCCAGGTGTTGTGGTACTAGCTCTAACGAATAGAATTTTTTCACTGAATTTGTCTTCAGTTTCATTGATCTGACAATCTCCTGGGTTTTGTTTCTGTTTTTGTTTTTGTTTTCTTTTTCATTTAAATTTTGGCTTAATTTGCCACTATGTATTGACTGTTTTTCTCCTAAAGTCATGTATTTTATGGAGCAATTGTTTTTTAAAGTTTGTGATTATCCTCTTAACTTGGGTGTCTTTGTTCACCATTATACAATTAAACTCATTTGTTTCCCCTATGTGTAGAGTTACATGTTAATCGCTGTTTGTGTGATAATTAACAAACACTGAAGTATTTTTAGATGTATCAAGGTAAAGAATGGATCACTATATTTAGAGAAAGACTTAATCATTGAATCTATGTGATGTAATAAAGTGCTTAATAGTGGTATAAAGATCAGAAAGAATATGCTATTACAGGAAAGGTGAACCATGAGTGTCCTGCCTTACCTAAGGTTTAGTGTTTATAAATTTCCATTTGTTCTGTTCTAAGGAACAATTATTATAACTAGGATTTTAAACTTATTTTTCACATTGTATCAATGGGTTAAACGTTATCCCTTTATGTAGGCTCTATATGCCATTGACTTCTTCATGGTAGGCTGCACTTTGTAGACAGTCAAACTAAATGTACTTATACATTCAACTGTTTTAAATTAGCTCCACTAAGGTATGGGTTATCAACTGAGAGCATATTGGTTTTGAATATCATGAAAATGCTTTTCAAATATCTACAGCCAGAGATAAAAATATACTTTTGAATTGTTGCCATATGCTTCTACCCCTTAGTTCTCTCTCTCTTCCTTTCTTTCCCTCCCTCTTCTTTCTCTCCCTTTCTCTCTTCTCCCTCTCCCTCTTCCTCCTCTCCCTTTCCCTCCTCCTCTTCGTCTTCCTTCTCTCCCTCTCCCTCTTTCCCTCGTTTTTCTCTTTTTATCTCTTCACTTCCCCCTTCTCTCCCTCTTCTTTCTCTCCCTCTCCCTCCATTCCCTCTCTCCGTTTCTCTCTCTCTCTCTCTCTCTCTCTCTCTCTCTCTCTCTCTCCCCCCCCCCATTCTACTACACTATGAATGAGATCTAGGCCTTTACTATTCCTTTTTATTTTACCCCTTTCAGTTTTCAGTAGTATCAAGAAAGTCCCCTTTTAGTCCCATGGGTTGTCTCATACTGTGTGGGAGGATGAAAATACATTCCATGAGCCACCCCAAAAAGGTCATATTTTACTGCCATCTTGTGGTCATGTTTTACTTACCAAACCACTAAACCTCTTATTTACTATAATCCATTATGGAAATAAAGAAGCTATCTCCTAAATATTTATCCTCATATTCTCTGTTAATGGAGCTATCAACTTTCATCAGAGAAATAAGATTTGTAGTAAGCAATGATTAATGCAGAATCACAGCTGATCAAAAGGTGCATAGAATAAGAAACAATGTGTATTGAGTCCCAGTGAGTATTTAAACCCACTACTCTTTTTAAAAGTGGTAGACACTTTTTAAGTGTCTGAAGTGAAGAGGACATCTGTGAAGCAATGTCTTCTGAACCTAAGAGATAAGTTAGATCCATGATGTCATAGTAGCTATAGTTACCCATGAAAATTCAACCAATTGAAAGTGCTATTAACAATATATAGCTACTAGGGGATTGTGAGTCACTTCTCCTTAGGAGAATGTCCCATGTTTGTTAACTACATTCAAATGTACAGTCCCTAGTCCAGGAGCACCGGGAGCAGTATCTGGACTTGAGTTCAAAACTAAGAAAAAAGGACATCTTTGGAGGAAAGATGTTAAGAGTAGTCTAAGAAGAGATGTACTATTTAGTAAGGGTTAGATAGAGATGGTTAAAATGCAATATATTTATTGAAAAATAAATTTGGGGGGAAAGGGAGGAATATTAATACACATTTATAATAAAAAATAATAATTAATAATTCCAGCAGGGATTCCTTCCTGGCTTTAACCATTTACATTCCCAGAGGAAAGATACAACACACAGAGCCTTTATTTTTAAATATGCCTTAGTCAGTACAATAGCTGGGTAACTGTCTGCCCTCCATGCTGTTAGAATCTACATCCTATAAGTAAATGAAGTTATTTCTTACTATGTCTTATCTGGACTGCTCTAGCTTCAGTTAGGCAGCCCTCTGGGCAATGTTCTCTTGTCCCCTATTCCATGGTCACTCTCCTTCTCTCTCCTGCAGTCTTCCTATCCCATGGGGGTTTCCCCTCTCCTTCCTTGAGCTTTGCTCTCTAGCCCAGGAAATCTCTTCTCTCCATCTATTGCTGGCACATTTATTTACCAATCAGAATTATCTGCGGGCAGGGTCCCTCCTGCTGTGTGAAGACAAGTCTTGGAGGCCAGCACTTAGCATTACAATAAACACTAAAAGTAAAAACATCAACACCCACAGATGATTAGTGATAGGGAAAAAAAAAAAAACTATTAACATCATTGTGTTTTTTTCTTACTTTCATCTTTATTTCACTTGTGTAATCTTCAATACTGGATCATTATCAAAACATAAGTTTACCAGGAACTACTGACAATAAAATGCTACAATATTGGATGTTCATATTAACTGATTAGGCAAGCTGTGTTATTACATGTGAGAAAAGCTCAATGCTCAGAATCTCAGATTTCTTTCTTTCTTTCTTTCTTTCTTTCTTTCTTTCTTTCTTTCTTTCTTTCTTTCTTTCTTTCTTTCTTTTTCTGGAACCATTGGCACATTTTTCGACAATAGCTGGAAATTGACTCTCTGAATGCAGTACAATACAATACAGTTTATATAAAATGAAATCATTTGGGGGAAAAGGTATGCCTAAGGGCACATGTTTATGGAAGACAGGGCGGTTGATCTTGTGAATATTTTTGTATTATACATCATTGTAGTTTCTGATCAGAGTCTCTCATTTAACATGGAATTTACCATTTTGGCTAAACTTCCCAAACTCTAAGTCCACTAGACATGCTTGTACCCACCTTTGCCCAACACAAGGATCCAGAAACTTCTGGCTGAGACTGGCAGGAGATTCGGACAATTTTACTCTCGACATATGTTATTATTGGATAAAATTCATATTTAAAACACTTTCCAAAATTATTATCAGATACCCATAGTGAAGAAGCGTAACAATTCATATAGAGATATTCTCTTATGTGTGTTGGAGACACACACAAATATTAGGAATGCCAAAATATCTGAGTATTTGGGGAAGATAATTCTAAATAATCAAAGGCATAGAAGCAGGAGAGAAAATATGATTGCAGACAACATTTAAATTACAAATATAAAAATCCAAAATGAAGAACAACCCAAAAGCAAATTGAAAAGAAAGCCTTGATATTTCTGAATGGAACAGAAGTACTAAAAGAATAATAAAAGCAAGGAGAGCATGGCTTAAAAAACTGAGGCCATAATATAGTGAAATGTAACTGTTTCAAAAGGGAAATTTTAAAAAATGGTACTGTTGACTTAGAACTCTAATCCAATGAAAATGGAAACATGCTGGAATAAAAGAAACTTAGAAAATTTGTTTTGAGCCGTCTGTATGAAGAAAATACCAAAGAAATATCATTAAAAAAAAATAACAGTGAATGTAAATTGAGATGAAAGAGGGGAAAAGGAAATAATTATATTAAACTGATTTTTCCATTTTCCCCCAATTTAGCTAAAGAAAGCTAATTGCTTAAACTGAATATATAATATTATATAAGTCTAGAATATTTAAAACAATGAAGTGTCTATTTCACAAGTAAGGA
Source organism: Mus minutoides (assembly GCA_902729485.2). Taxonomy (NCBI): domain Eukaryota; kingdom Metazoa; phylum Chordata; class Mammalia; order Rodentia; family Muridae; genus Mus; species Mus minutoides. The sequence goes on along the minus strand of CACVCL010019400.1, from coordinate 101,737 downwards.
AGTACTAAAGAATCAATAGTAATTATTTATAAATACACTAATATGTTTACATGCATGATATATGATGATACATCATAACTCAAGCAAAGACACATTTTCAAATATAAAAATCTATACAAAGCTAAACCTAAAAAAAAACCTATATACTCACAACTAAAAAAAAATGTTTTTTAATCTTTTAAACAAAAATTCCAGTGTTAGGTGTAGGATAATTTCTTCTGAGTGGTTGGTTCTTGAGACCTCAGAAGACCCCAAAACAAAACAAGTTATTGTCATTGTTTTTTATTACCCACCAGAACTGGATGAGTATACCCTATTGTTGAAGACAGCATACATATTTGATCCAAGATATGTAGACATCAACGTGAAATTGAATTGGATAACTCCTTTTTGTTAGCTAATATTTATGTTCTTAGAAAGTTTTCTGCAGGCTGTAAGAGAAAAAAATCAATGTTATTACTGAGATGTTAAATTCACAAGTTACAATATTAGTCTCCAGGCAAGAGGTATTTCATAGTATAGTGGCATGACTGTCATCTGAGTAACCAATCACTTTCTGATTAAATTCTAAATCCATATCCCATATTAAGAATCCTTACATATGAATGTTAAATTTATGCAAACCCCATTGCTAGAAATAGCATAGATCACAAGAAGAAATACCACTGCTGTTTAAATAAACAAGATATATGTCACATTACTTTTAAATTATGTATGGTTAGAATCATAAATGAATTCTACTGTCTGCCCTGGTTGGAAAACCTCTCCCAGCTATCCCTGTCCACCTAGGCAGGGGACATTAGTCAACAGACTCACTCAATGTTATAAGAGTAAATTATTTGAATGCTCAACACTAGAACAATTATTCTAACCATTTCCCAGGCTAATTCTAAAATGCTTCTTCTGGGTGTGAATGGACACACATCATCTGTGGCATTCTGTACAAATTAAAAACAAGCCTAGACCCATTATGGAGACTTGAGTTATCTTATGGTTTCTAAATGCTCTGCCCAGTGAGTGAGACTATCAGAAGTTGTGGCCCTGTGGGAGTAGGTGTGGCATTGTTGGAGTAGGTGTGTAACTGTGGGTGTTGGCTTAAGACCTTCATTTTAGCTGCCTAGAAGTGAGTATTCTGCTAGCAGCCTTCAGATGAAAATGTAGAACTTTCAGCTCCTTCATCATGTCTGTCAGGATGCTGCCATGTTCCCACCTTAATGATAATGGGCTGGACCTCTGAACCTGAAAGCCAGCCCTAATTAGATGTTGTTCTTATAAGAGTTGCCTTAGTCATGGTGTCTGTTCAGCAGTAAAATCTTAAGACAAATAGGAATGACCTAATGCAAGACCTATGGATTCATCCAGTTCATTGTACAATGTCTTCTTCTTGTTGCTGTTCTCTTTGACTCTGTGCATATTATTTAGTTTTTATACATAATTTGTGGAGGACTTCACTTCAAAACCAGATACTTATTTTATCTGGAAATATTTGGAGCATATCTTGTACTCTTCAGATTTGCTGTAAAGCTCTAGAAAAAGTGTTTAAAGTGCTGAGACAACTCACAAGAGGTAATCAATAAATAGGCTTGTACTGAGATTTATAAGTTCCTTTTTCTATTATATTTGAATTCTCTAGTGGTGCTAGTAGATAAATATTTCTGAGTTAATTTTGAAACTGTCTTCATTAAAAGCATTGTTGGTCACTTAGCAAATAACAGCTCTTTAAATGTTGGCATATGTCCCAGTTGTAGTATTACTTTTTTATTTATTTTTTTTATTTTTTTATTTTTTATTTTTTTTTATTTTTTGAGACAGGGTTTCTCTGTATAGCCCTGGCTGTCCTGGAACTCACTTTGTAGACCAGGCTGGCCTCGAACTCAGAAATCCACCTGCCTCTGCCTCCCGAGTGCTGGAATTAAAGGCGTGCGCCACCACGTTACTTTTTTAAAGCCAGCATTTGTTTAAAATGTATTTTCTCAATATTCACTCATGTTTTGAAAAATCTATTGACTATCTCATGGACACAATTGTGCCACACCTACTCCAGTGCAATCTGCATGACAAACCCAAAAGCTTGACCACAGTCCTGTGGCAAAAAAAGTTTCCCGGAAACGGGTCTCCTGGAAGTTCTTTGGCATCCTGTAACACAGATGTGTTTCAGACTTGTCCCTGAGAGTTTTGCGTGCTTTCCTTCAGTATTGTTTTATTACAAGTGCCCCCAAGGAATGATTTAACAAATAGCTAAGTTAGATTGAACATTGCTTCCTGGCCTCCACCAATATTTAGATTATATATCCACTTCAAAGACACAGAAATTATTTACAAATAATCACATCATCAGAGTGGAAAAGAAAGAAAGAATAACATATTCACTAACATGACTGTATCATGTTTATTCAGATTTTCATTTTCAACTTAGGAATTAGCAAAACAAGGCTTCAAAAATTGTGTATTTGCTCTCTTTTACAAGATGATAGATGGTGTTTACACATTCCTATTTTACTAATGAATTTTTAATTAGCTTTAATTTCAGTGCTTTGCATGAAAAGAACATTTTTTCATGAGATTTACTCTCACAAATGAAGTAGCCACAAATTTTTAAATAGTTTTTAGTAACAATCTGACCATTTATTTTACTCTATTTCAGATCTAAATTCTGAAAATTGAAAAAAATTATGAAATAATTATATTTATAAAGTTCTTAGTCAAATTGAATGTAATTTTAAAATAATATTTTATTATTTCCTTCTATACTAAAATTAACATTTCATTTACAATTATTAAATTTGAGATAATTTTGTGATGATTCTATATATTATTTTTAAATTTGGTAGTTCAAATGATAATACTAGATAAAATAAGTTTAATTCAAGTTTACATGTACTATTCATACAAATATATCATATTTTGGTAAAAAATTTTTATATAAAATATTTATTCTTTAAAGGACTTTTCAAAACAGTTTCATCTCTAAGAAGATTATATACAAATAAATTTATTAATTTTAATTAATATAACTACTGCCTGGTCTCATCCTGTGGCTATTATTATCATTATTTACTATGTTCTAGTTTTCACGAGCATTTAAAATGCTTTGTTTTATAATCTACTTAAATATTTAGTACTTTCAGTTATTACTTAACCTTAAGTATGGATATAACAGGTTTTGTAGATGCTTATTTCATTACTAAAATAAAATAATTAATTTCAGTTACAACTTGTATGAAAGCTAAATTTCCTAAATTACATAGTATGTTAAAAATTTTTACTTATATTCTAGCTGTTGCCCTGTCCCTCCCTGTCCCTCCCTGTTGTCCCTCCCACAGCCTTCTAAGTGGGACTGAAACATCCACACTTCTTTCTTCTTGTTACACTTCATACAGTCTGCATCCTAGTTATTCTGTACATTTTAGCTAATATCCACTTATCAGTGAGTACATACTATGCATGTCCTTTTGGGTCTGGGTTACCTCACTCAGGATGTATTTTCTACTTCCATGCATTTGTCTGCAAAATTCATGATGTCTTCATTTTTAATAGCTGAATAGTATTCCATTGTGTAAATGAACCACATTTTCTGTATCCATTTTTCCTTTGATACACATCTGGGTTGTTTCCAGCTTCTGGCTATTACAAATAAGGTTGCTATGAACATAGAAGAGTACTGTCCTTGTGGTATGTTGGGTGTCTTTTTGGTATATTGCTCAAGAGTGATGTAGCGGGGTCTTCAGGTATTTCTACTTTTCTGATGAAGAAGCATTTCATACTTTGTTTTCTATCAGATTCAATTTATATTCCCTTATATCTGATATCTTTGAATTATTTAGAGTTGAGTTTATTGCAAGGTGATATATATATTGTTTTATTTGATTTTTTTTCTTCTACATGCAGCCATCCAATTTGACTAGTTCCATCTTTTTTACAACGTGTATTTCTGGCTTCTTCATAAACAATCATGTATCCAGAGGTATGTGAACTTATTTCTAAGTTTTCAATTCCATTGCATTGATCAGCTTGACAGTTTCTAAGTCAAACCATCTTGTTTTTACTATTATAGTTTGAAAAATGATTTGATACAATAATCAGGGATGCTAATACCTTAAGTAGATATTTTATTATTCAGGAAAGTTTTATCTATCCTGAGTATTTTTGTGTTCCTATGTTATATTGAACTTTGTCATTTCAAGATGTGTGAAGCATTATGTTAGATTTTTTATGGGGATTTCAATGAATCTGTAGATTCCTTTTTGTATGATTGCCATTTTTACTATATTAATTGTAGTACTAATCTATCAGTATGAAAAAAATCTTTTCATAGCCTGGCACCTCCATCAGGATCCTTCTTCAAAATTTTAATCATATAAGTCAGATATATGCTTCAATCTCACCAGGGTATTTTTTATTTTGAGACTATTGTGAAAGGTGCGGCTTCCATGATTTGTTTCTTAGTCCTTTTGTTATTTATATAAAGGAATACTATGGATTTTAGTGTGTTAATTATGTATATAGTTAGTTTGCTTAAAGTATTTATCAGCTGTAGGAAGTTTCTGAAGGAATTGATAGGATCCTTTATGTATATAATTTGCAAAAAACACTTTCACTAATTTACTCTCTATTTACATATACTTGATTTTCTTCAGTTCTCCTATTGCTCCAGCTAATACTTAAAGAATTATATTGAATAGGTATAAAGAGAGCGGACAACCTTGTCTTGTTTCTTGTTTTATAAAAATGCTTTGGGTTTCTCTCTTTTAAATTGATTTTGCACATGGGCTTCTTATTGATCTCATTTATGATGTGCATTAAGTCCCTTACATCCTTAATATCTCCAGGACTTATATCATTAATTGGTGTTGCATTTTCTCAAAGGCCTTTACTGCATCTTATAAGGTGGTCATATCACTTTTCTCTTTCACTTTCTTTATATTAACAATTTACATATGTTGAATCATCCCTGTACCTTTGGAATGAAGTCTAATTAATCATCGAGGGTGATCTTTCAAATCTAGTCCTTGAATTTTATTTTTAAATATTTTATTGAGAAATTTTACATGGATGTCAGCAAGGAAGGCTGTTCTTCCACTTCATTTTTTTGTGGGAAGTGTTTATGTGGTTTAGGTAGCAAGTAACTGTGACCTATAAAAAATAATTGGCTAGCCTGATAGTGGTGGTGCACGCCTTTAATCCCAGCACATGGGAAGCAGATACAGGTGGGTTTCTGAGTTTGAGGCCAGCCTGGTCTACAGAGTGAGTTCCAGCTCACAGCTGGGGCTACATAGAGAAACCCTGTCTCAAAAAAACCTTAAAAAAAAGTTGGCAAATATTTTTTCTGGTTTGATTTTGTGTACTAAATTTTAGAGCATTTGGATTAACTCTCCATTGGTCATCTGGTTAAATTCTGTGGTAAAAACATATGTCCATATTTTGATTTATTTTGTTTATTTGGAGACTTTTATTTGATGCATTGATTTCACTAGTGTTTATTGTTATTTATAACTTGCTTGTATAATTTTGATTTATTCTCAATAGGTGGTGTATATTGAGGACATTTTTTTATTTTAGATTTTCTAAAATCTAAAGTACTGTTTTTTCATGTTTTGTTTTGATTTGTTTGTGTATTTGTTTTTTTTAATTTTTAAAAAGTATATTCATATGTTTCCTAGATTTTTTGTTATCTTTTGCTATGTCCTTCATTTTTACTCAAATATTCTTAATAAATTTGCATCTTATCAGTCTGTCTTTTGTTAATTTTCTTTAGGACTTCTCCATCTTATTGATGTTTGTCAAAGAACAAAAATCATTGCTTTATTGATTATCTCTATATTTTTGTTTTTATTTATTAATATCAACTATGAATTTTACCACATACAAAATTATTAAAAATGAAAAAAAATATAACCTCAAAGCAATTCCCTAAGGAGTGGAGGTATCTATACTCATTATTCATTGTTACTGAGACTTGAATTATCTTACCATACATTACATTTCTGGTATAAATAAATGAATACCCTGAGCTTCTGACAGGGTGTTATCCCCACAAAGTCACTCTAAAGAGAATGCTCAAGTATTCTTGCAAGGATTGTACAGACTACAACTGAATAGTATTCATAACAGCTACCATGATTATGGTAGAGTATCTCACTATGTATGACTAGATCTGGAAAGAGGAAATTCAAATTTTCAAGTATTGTTTCAATAAAGAAAACTCTAAAATAATATTGAACCATCTCACTACAAATCAAGAACCACCGGTACAATGACTAATCTTGATCACACTAGGAGGAGACAGAAAATATTCTCATTATCCAAAAGAATATACCAAGTCACTACCTAAATCACAAGCCTCCTATGTGTTGGATCTGGGGTAGGAATTTTGTCAGTTTTTCCTCAGAGCCCATAATCTCTTCATAATACTATATTGTGAAGCATAAAAATTAATACAACCCTTACTTCTTAGGTAAAGGAAAACATTCTCTTCTATTTTCCATCAAGTAGTTTGTGAAAACTTGTACCTATTTTATCGTCTTTTCTTATCTTGAATTGTTCTTCTGTGATACCATATGTTCTTTATATGTCATCAGGAATGGGCAACACATTTTATTTATTTTCTTATAAGGTCAACTTTTTAATTTTAATTTTTATCATTTTTAATTATACATTTCTGTATTTGCCCAAGAATGGATGTTTATCACATTTTGACAAAACCATCTGGTAAATACAAAGTGTTAATAATAATTTTTAGATATCCACAAATACATATTCAAGTGCATAATATAAGTAAGTGCTGTGAACAAATTATGTGTCTACATGCATGTGTCCTGCACATTCATGTATTTTGGGTTTTTGTATAGTTATTGTATGTGACAGAATTTTGAACCTTTTACCATAGTAGAAAATTATGTACTTCACTACTCTTATACTTTCTTTTTAAAAAATTCATTCTTTCCTCCTTTCAAATGTAGACCATATCCTTTTAGACTAAGGATGAAAGCAACCAGTAAATATATTTAGAAATATTTGCATAATATTTTATTTTTTCATCATTCATTGAATTAAAATTTTAAAACATTTAAAACTCAAGGGAGAAAGCAAATAGATTTAATTTCAGGAGACTACTTACCTGAATTTAGCTTGAAGCATCAGGCTTCAAACAGTATGACAAAATCAATACAGTGCTTGTGCTTTAAGAGTCGAGATATTGCAGGAGCAGTTCAAAAGTACATCAGCAGCGAGTTAAAGAATTAAGAACCTTGTGTGTATAAGAGAAGACAGTAATGAAGTTAACACTGGCAAATGCAGTTCACAATCAGGAAAACTCTAATGAAACTTGAGATTGAGAGCATCAAACAAAATAAGTGGGATACTAAAATGTTTACTCAGTAGCATGAGGATTTCTGGCACTTTTAAAATCAAGGACTATATGCAAGATTGCACTTTAAATAAGTGAATGACCAATGGAAATCAGTGCTTTCAAAAGACAACAGGGTATCATTGGTATTTTTGTATACATATTGCTCTGTGAATAAAAATGATGTAGGATAGGTAGAAAATAAAGTAATTGGAATTGTGGTAATTTGTCATTCTCTAAATAAATATTATTTGTTGTTGTCTTTATCTGTCACAGAGCACATCTGAAAAGCCTAGTTACAGCCTAACAAATATATGTTAATTGTGTTAGTTATATTTTTCTTTTTTTAATTTTTTTTTTCCAATTTTTATTAGATATTTTCATCATTTACATTTTAAATGCTATCCCGAAAGTCCGCTATCCCCTCCCTCATCTCCTGCCCTATTCCCCTACAGACCCATAACCACATCTTGGCCCTGGCATTCCCCTGTACTGGGACATATAAAGTTTGCAAGACCAAGGGTTCTCTCTTCCCAATGATGGCCATCTAGGCCAACTTCTGCTATATACGCAGCTAGAGACATGAGCTCAGGGGGTACTGGTTAGTTCATATTGTTCTTCTATCTATAGGGTTGTGTTAGTTATAGAAGTAAAAACATCTTTGACACATTATGATATTCATTGTTATTTAGTGGGCTGGAGAGATGGCTCAGTGGTTAAGAGCATTGATTGCTCTTCCAGAGGTCTTGAGTTCAATTCCCAGCAACCACATCCTGGCTCACAACCATCTGTAATGAGATCTGATGCCCTCTTCTAGTGTATCTGAAGACAGCTACAGTGTACTCATATATAAAAAAAAAAAATTTAAAAAAATCTTTAAAAAGAAGAAAAGACATTGTTATTTAGAGATTATATTTAGTCATTCTATTCCACTGGAAATAAACATATATCAAATATGAAGTAGACTGGCATCTTAATACTCTGACCAGGTCTGGCATACTTGACTTGAGACATTCTGATCCATTTCACTCTCATGAACTTCTATTTCCCTTTGAAATTCTTATATATCTTTCAGAGATGTGGTCTTTAACCAGGACAGGTACTTATGGTAATGATGCTGGGAATAACAAGAGGTAACTATTAAGGATTATTTAAATTTGATTCTGCTGAGGGAATTTTTGAAGGTTTGGGAAAGAATTTTCGTGGACATAAACAGATCTAGAGAGAAATATAGAAACACTGAGTAGCATAAAGACTGAGAGCCTTCCACAGTGCAAAATCTTCTGCTATAAATGCTCTAAAACTTATATAAAACCTGAGACATCTACTCTATTCATAAAGCATCAAATATTTTAATTACTTCGCATGTTGCAGGCATAGTCTAATCACTGCAGATAAAGCAATGTTCTTAAAGTTTAAGATTACTATAAAATTAAAATTTTAAAGTGCACAAAGAGTGCCTTCAACACTCTACTAATAGGGATGGAGGGAAAAACCAATCAAAATATACAATAGTAGCTGAGAAATTACCTAGGGTTTGGTAGAATTAGACAGGTATGAATGATGAAGAAATAAGTGAACACATTTTCAGCAGAGGGAGATCTGACTTTTTAGCTATTTGTCACTCCTCATTTTATATATATATATATGCTTTATAAATGAGTTTTATCCATTAAATCATGCATTCTTGTATATTAATATATATATTTGGATACATATAAGCACAAATGGACACTCATAAAAAAAAGTCTCATTAAAAACTGAAATCAAGAGTTGGGTAGTGGTGGTGCATGCCTTTAATCCCAGCACTTGGGAGGCAGAGGCAGGCAGATTTCTGAGTTCAAAGAAAGCCTGGTCTACAGAGTTAGTTCCAGGACAATCAGGACTGCACAGAGAAACCATGTCTCAAAAAAAAAAAAAAAAAAAAAAAAAAAAAAAAAAACAAAAAAAAACAAAAAAAGAAAGAAAAGAAAAAGAAAAAGAAAAAAAAATTGAAATCAAATATACACAAAACAACACCCACCACACACACACTCATTTTTTTTTTTATACGACAACAGTAACAAGGAAGAAAAAAAACAAAGGAATCAAAAGACCTGGAAGACTCATAGTTGTCAAATATTCCTTGGTATCCTCTACTTCTTTGTTATATAAAGCCATGTTATTTTAAGCATTTTTACATTAACAGATCTGGGCTAGATTTCTTTGCAATAATACTGAATAGTTCTTTAATATGTTAGATACATTTGTTTTCTAAGTGACATCTTTTAAATTGTACATCATCAGGATACTTTATAAATTCCATAAACATAAACATTATTTTTACCTCATATTTGAGATAAACACTTTTTAATACACAACTAGGGCTGTTGTTCATTTGTTGTGGCTGATAGAAACTATAATTTCTGTTCAATATGTTGTCTTTTGTACCTGTGCTTTTTAAGGTTATCCCCTTCTCTTCTATCAGATTTTGGGTATCTGGTTCTATTTTGAGGAAATTGATTCAGTGCACTTGAGTTCTATACATAGTTATATTCAATTAGAACAACACTGTTGAAGTTTACTTCTTTTTCGATTGTATAGTTTTGGCTGCCTTACCAAAAATCAAGTGTCTATAGGTGTGTGGGTTTATTTATGGGTCTTTGATTTGATTCCATTGATCAACCTGTCTGTTATAATGCCAATACAATGTGATTTTTATTACTGTTGCTCTGTAGTTCATCTTAAAATCAGGGTTGGTGATACCTACAGAAGTTACTTTATTATACAGTATTGCTTTATCTATCCTGTTTGTTATTGTTTGGTTCTTTTGCTTCTTTTGATTTCCCTATGAAGAGAGGTATTGCTCTTTCAGTGATGTAAAGAACTATGTAGGAATTTTGATGGAAATTGCATTGAATCTTTAGATTGCTTTTGGTAAGTTGGCAATTTTTACTACGTCAATACAACTAATCCATGAGCATGAGAGATCATTCTACCTTCTGATGCCACATTCGATTTATTTTTTCAGATAGTGGATGTTCTTGTCATACAAGTCTTTCAATTGCTTGGTTAAAGTTGCACCAAGATATTTTATATTATATGTGGCTATTGGAAAGGTGTTGTTTCCCTAACTTCTTTCTATGTTTATTTATTAGTTCTATAAATGAGGGCTACATTTTTTGAGTTAGTCGTATATCCAGCCATTTTTCTGAAGGTTTTTATTAACTCTAAGAGTTCTCTGGAAAAATTGGGGGGTGGGGCTCACTTATATATGTGAACTATCATGTCATCTGCAAATAGTAATACTTTGACTTTTTCTTTTACAAATTTTATCATCTTTAGTTGTTTTTTTCCTCTAACTAAGAGGTCAAATACTTTACTTATGCAATAAGAAAAGAGTGGAAAGCCTTGTCTTGTCCCTAATTTTAATGGAATTGCTTGGAGTTTCTCTCCAGTTAACTTGATGTTGGCTATGGTCTTTCTGCATATTTTCAAAATACTCAAGGGAGGAAATAGGAAGACAAAGTGTAGAGCAGAGACTGAAGGAAAGGCCATTCAGAGACTGCCTTACCTGATACCAAACCTAGACACTATAGTAGATGTCAAGAAGTGCTTGCTGGAAGGAGCCTGATACAGGTGTCTGCTGAGAGGCTCTGCCAGAGACTGACAAGTATAGAGGTGGATGCTGACAGTCAAACATTGGAATGAGCATGGGTTCCTTAATGGAGGAGTTAGAGAAAAGACTGAAAGAGCTGAAGGGGTTTGCAGCCCCATAGGATAAACAACAATATCAACCAACCAGACCCCCTAGGGCTCACAGGGTCTAAACCACCATCCAAAGAGTACACATGGAGGAACCCATGACTACAGCTACATGTGTAGCAGAGAATGAACTTGTTAGACATCAATGGGAGTGGAGAGCCTTGGTCCTGTGAAGGCTACTCCCCAGTGTAGGGGAATGCCATGGTGGAGAGGCAGGCGTAGATGTGTGGGTGGGAGGGTACCCTCATAGAAGCAAGTGGAGAGAGGATCAGATAGGTGGGTTTCTGAGAGGAAACCTAGAAAGGAAATAATATTTGAAATGTAAATAAATACAATATCCAATAAAACTTACAATTTAGACAAAAAGAAGTGTTTCCATCTTACATCCATCAGAATAGCTAAGATCAAGGATTCACAAAACAGCTCATGCTGTGGAGGATGTGAAGTAAGGCGAACACTTCTCCATTGCTGGTGGGAATTAAACTTTTACAACCACTTTGGAAATCAATTTGGCTTTTTTTTTTCTCAGAAAACTGATAATAGCTCTAACTCAAGGTTCATCTGTACCACTCCTGAGAAAATATACCCAAAATATGCTCTATCATCCCACAAGGGCACACACATGACTATGTTTACAGAATCTTCATTTGTAACTTGAAAATATCACCCTGAGTGAGTAACCCAGACCTAGAAATACATACATGATATGTAACAACTTATAAGTGGATATTAGCCATAAAGTCCAGGATAACTATGCTACAATGCAGAAAGCCAAAGAAGCTAAATAAAAGGGAGGACCAAAGGGGAAATGAAATAGATATCAGGAGTGAATAGATGGCTGTAACTTGTGGGAAAGGATGTAAGGAGGAGTACAGGATGGATCAAATGTGGAGAGGATTGAGGAGGAGAGAATTGAGAAAGAAAATTAGGATTGGTTGGGGTGGGGCATCTCTGGAATGAACAAGAAATCTAGGACAAGGGAAACTCCCAGGAACCTTCAGCTAAGACTCCAAGTAATAGAGCATATGTAATCTAAAAGGTCTACTTTTGGTAACCAGTCAAGACTTTCAATGGGGGGAATCGAACACCATTATGCCAACAAATCCTTAGACCCACAATATGTCCTACCCACAAGATGTGCAGGGATAAAGATGGGGCAGCAACTTAGGGAATTGCAACTGTGAACACAGGCTTGACACTTTTATTTATAGTCTTCTATACTTGCAGACAAAATACTAGGATAGCTGTTCTCCCATAGCATTCACCCACTACATGATATAAGTATGTCCAGAAACTTTAGCCAAACTTTGGGCAGAGCTCTGGAAAAACTTTGCAAGATGGAGAAGGATTAATGAAGTCAAAGAGATCAAGGATATCACAAGGAAACATACAGAATCAACTAATCTGGGTCCAGAGGGGCTCACAAAGACTGAACCCCCAACCATAGAATATGCATGGGATAGACCTTGGCCCCTACATATAAGAAACAGATATGCACCTTGGACTTCATTTGGAACAACTAGAGAAGAGGAGGTCTCTAATGCTGTTGCCTGCCTTTGAATGCCTTTCCCCAAATTGTCTGCACTTTCTATGCTCAATAGGAGAAGATACACCTAGTCCTATTGCAACTTGATATGGTAAGAAATGTTTATATCCATAGGTTTCCTTTCCTCCTCTGTGAAATGGAGGGGTACAAATGAGGAGGGGAGGAGAAATGGAAGGGACCTGGACTAAAGGAGGAAAGAGAAGTTGTGATCAGGATGTAAATAAATAATTAATTTAAAAAGAAAATGCTTTGAAAGGCAAGCTATGGTCAATATAAAATTTATAGTCAACTTCTACCTGAAATATTTAATTTCCTGGAGAATCATGACAATGCTGAAGAAAAAGCCCTTTTTCTCATAAATTATTATTAATATTGAATTCAATTTCATAATACTTTTTCCATTTCATGAAATTCTCTACATCACTAGCTAAATGAGCAATAGAACTTAAAATTACCAGATAAGGACAATTTGTCTGCATCTAACTAGTCAGAATCAAAGCCTAATAATAGCATGTGTTGTTATTCAATTTTCTGTTGTGACAAAATACATGAAGAAAAGAAAAGCCACTTAAATGAAGAATCAAGGAGGTATGTTGCACATTTCACATCTCTGACAATGCCTGCCCATTCTCAGCAGTTACACAGAAGACTGAAAGCCTAGAAAATCAACTATAACAATGCCTTTTACTTCATAATACCCTCATCTCAAAATGAGTTTCCAAGCAGAAGGCTTTCTGTGTGATGTTCATAGAGTAAAATAATAATGAAAATATTAATATATGTTTTTTACTGTATAAACTACTAGTCATCACATTCAAAGATGGGAGTATAGCTGAAACCCATGAGAAGTAAGTAACTCCGTTACCACATGACCCAGCGTATGGCTTTAGTTATGTCAGTCTTCAGGGAAGTAATCTGTAGTGATAGAAAGGGGACAGAATGAGGCAGTTCTTGCCCCAGAGGGAATCATCGAAGATGCCAGAAGGTAACTTACTACTGTATGGAGTGGCTAAACTCCTTCCATGTCTTATTTTTCAACTTTATTCAATGTATTTTTACTTTTGTCATAACACATTAAATTGTATACTTAGGATTTGTATGTTTCAATCTACATAAAGATTGCCTCAGAATTAAAAAAAAAAAAAAGGTTATAGCACAAATATAAAAACAGTGACTTTTTGAAAGGTTCTAAAGAAACAAAAATTTTAATAAAGACATCATTGACTAAAATTGCATATATTGCTTTAAATGTGAACATATAATACAGTATATAGACTATATCTTAATGTTTTATGTAAGCAAAACCACCTCTGGCTACTATGTCACTAACTGGAGAAGTTAGATTTAATGACACCTTATGATGTGATGGTTTTGTGTTCCTACACTGAACAAGCTGCATATATTGTAGAGTGCATCTCATAAGGGATTTTGTTACATGCTCTTATCCATATTTCAATAAAAGCACCATATTTTATGTCAACATATATGCTTTTGTATCAATTACTTATAAGTTTTGTCTGGAATTATTCTAAGTGTTTTACACTTACTAATTTCCTTACTCTTCCAACTTGTCTCAGAATTTAATAGCACAATGGTATAACTATGCTTACTGAATAGATAATTGTATGTTAGGTAAATATGCCTTGATATCTCTCATGTTTGAAAACCACAGTTTTAATGAAAGTAGTTTAATTTGAGCAGTTGGCTTCTCTCTGAGTTTTTTATTTCATTTAAACACAGAAATGCTTTGTTAAACAGAAAATATTCTTACATCCATAATGCCAATACATACTATAATTTCTAATTACTTTCTGAAATAAATTTAGCTTTTACATTTGAAAAAGTGTTAAAGACTACTCAAATTTTATCTTATTTTAAAAATATAAATACTTTAATTGTTTAGAATTTCACATATGAGTACTGTGTTTAAATCATCTCTACCCCTTTCTCTCTCTGATCTAACTCATGCCACATCCTTTACACTCATGGTCTATTTTCTAAGTATGAAGTAAAAATACTTTAAATTTCATATACACTACCTATGGGAAATATAAATAATTTTTTACAGATGTTAAAATAAAGTAGTAAGGGTCATTGAAACTTCTAGTGACAAGAGATTTCTCTGCTATATAACTATATAAAGTCAAGAATAATTTTACCACAGAACACCAATGGCCTGTGCTGTAAGATCACAAATGGACAAATGGGACCTTATAAAACTGCAAAGCTTCTGTAGAGCAAAAGATACTGTCAATAAGACAAAAAGGCCACCAACAGATTGGGAAAGAATTTTTACCAATCCTAAATCTGATAGGAGGCTAATATCCAATGTTTACAAAGAGCTCAAGAAGCTAAACTCCAGAAATTCAAATAACGGCATTAAAAAATGGGGTACAGAGCTAAACAAAGAATTCTCACCTGAATAATGCCAAAAGGCTGAGAAATTGGACATAGTATTACCGAAAGATCCAGCAATACCTCTCCTGGGCATATACCCAGAAGATGTTCCAACTGGTAACAAGGACACATGCTCCACTATGTTCGTAACAGCCTTATTTATAATAGCCAGAAGTTGGAAAGAACCCAGATGTCCCTCAACAGAGGAATGGATACAGAAAATGTGGGACATTTACACAATGGAGTACTACTCGGTTATTAAAAACAATGAATTTATGAAATTCTTGAGCAAATGGATGTATCTGGAGAATATCATCCTGAGCGAGGTAACCCAATCACAAAAGAGTCACTTAATATGCATTCACTGATAAGCGGATATTAGCCCAGAAACCTAGAATACCCAAGATACAATTTCCAAAACACAAGAAAATCAAGAAAGACCAATGTGTGGATACTTAATTCCTCCCTAGAATAGGGAATAAAATATACATGGAAGGAGGTGCAGAGACAAAGTTTGGAGCTAAAATGAAAGGATGGACCATCCAGAGAGTGCCCCACCCGGGTGGTCCATCTCATAATCAGCCACCAAATGCAGAACTACTGCATATGCCAGCAGGATATTGCTGAAAGGACCCTGATATAGCTGTCTTCTGGGAGGCTTTGACAGTCCTGACAAATACAGAAGTGGATGCTCACAATCATCTGTAGGGCAGAACGCAGGGTCCCTAATGTAGGAGCTCGAGAGAGTACCCAAGAGCTGTAGGGGTCTGCAACCCTATAGGTGGGTATGAACTAATCAGAACCCCCAGAGCTCATGTCTCTAACTGCATATGTATTAGAAGATGGCCTAGTTGGCCATTACTGGGGAAGAAAGGCTCTTGGTCTATCAATATTTTTATGCCCCAGTACAGGGGAATGGCATGGCCAAGTAGTGGGAGTGAGTGGGTAGGGGAGCAGGGCAAGGGGAGGGTACAGGGGACTTATGGGATAACACTTGAAATGTAAATGAAGAAAATATCTAATAAAAAAAATAATTTTACCTACAGTGGTGGTAATCATCCTGTGAATCATGACCAGTTTGAGAGTCAAACAATCCTTTCGCAGAGATAGCATATCAGACATCATGCATATCAGATATTTACATTATGATTCATAGCAGTAACAAAATTAGTTTTGATTATTAATGAAAAGAATTTTGTGATTGGAGGTCCCCACTATAGAAGTATTGTATTTAGATGTCATAGTTTTAGAAAGTTTGAGAATCCCTGATCTAGAGGTTAAAAACCAATACTGGCTTCAAAGAAATATCTTACTGTTCCTTATGGAATAGCTGCCTATTACACATCCTAAAAACCATGATTTAAGGTTTTGAGAAACTTCTAAATTCTAAAATGGACATTTTGTAAATTCTAAAAGTGGAAAACACATGTGAGGATTACTCATTCATAATAATCGTCTAAATTCCCTATTGCTAAACATGATAGGGGCATAAAGAAACTTCCTTAGTTAAAATAAATACTTTCTTGTAAGTTATAGAAAAACACAGGGGACATCTTGAGAGAGCACAGTTCATTAATGTAAGGAATGAAGCTAGCAGCGTATTACCCTACTGTGGCAGTTCTGGTATGGGCAATCACAAGCATGTGTAAACCACTTGCTTCCTTACAGTATTTTAACATTTGTTTCTCTGACTCATTCACTACAAATTCCATAGTAGCATGGTGCTCTATGTAAGGTCTATGTATAATATTAATCTCTTTCTCTACCTACTTTGAGAATAACACTTAAGAAAGTTGAAAACAATGTGGAACTCTAATTGTAGAAACTTTTAAGACAGTAAATTTGAAAACTTGTCTCCTTTCTCCTGCTTGAAGAATTGTGAATTTGTGTAGGCTTTTAGAGTGCAGTTAAGAGAATAAATTCTATGTAAGCTTTGTCACCAATAATAAGCCCATATTGCCTAGGTGTGGTCATAAGATGTGTCTACAGAGGATATGTAGTTTTAAACACAAGATCCAAGTTCAGAATAATTGAAATTAGTGTTTGGATGGTGATTTTGAAATGAGTCATTACAAATTCTGTAAAGAACACAGGTCACATGGAGATAGAAATAATTATTAGGAACACTACTAAGGAAGTAAATGTAAGTGTAGTTTTCAAACCACCATGTAAAAGCTACGAGTTAAATTTAAATTCCTGCTATAGGTAGAGCTAGGCTTTGAGAAGATTTGGCTGAGTGGCAAAAACACTTAGTTCCTCCTATGCCTTGGGTCCTTTTTCTAGCTCCTTCACTGAGGACTCTGGGCTCCATCCAATGAATGGCTGTGAGCATACACTTCTGTATTTGTCAGGCACTGGCAGAGCCTCTCAGGAAACAACTATGTCAGGGTCCTGTCAGCAAGTTCTTGTTGGCAACTATAATAGTGTCTGGTTTTGGTGGTTGTTTATGGGATGGATTCTCAGGTGGGGCAGTCTTTGGATGGTCATTCTTTCAGTCTCAGCTTCATACTTCGTCTCTGTAACTATGTAACTTTGTCTCTGAGTATTTTGTTCCACTTTCTAACCAGTACCTCCAAAGCTTTCTGGGACTAAACCACTAACCAAAGAAAACAAATGGTGGGATTCATGGCTCTAGCTGCATATGTAGCAGAGGATGGCCTAGTAGGCCATCAATGGGAGGAGAGGCCCTTGGTCCTTTGAAGGTTATATGCCTCAGTATAGGGGAGTATCAGGGCCAGGAAGCAGGAATGGGTGGGTTGGTGAGCAGGGGCATGCGGGAGGGAATAGGGGATTTTCAGAGGAGAAAGTAGGAAATGGGATAACATTGTAATGTAAATAAAGAATATATCTAATTAAAAAATAAAAATAAAACACTTTTTAAAAAACTACTGTAAATACAACCATAAGTTATTGACATGCTCACATAAAACCCATAAATATCTATGACTAGGCTCTATAGTGGACCAGAAATAAGGCATCATACTCTTACAAAACAAATGTAATGCTCTATGAATTGGGAGAAAATGAAAACTACCAATTTAAATAAACTTCTATAAAATTACTAAGTAGTAACAGTATTTTATTTTTAAATGTATCAAAATTTGGCTTAAGTGTTTATTTGACTGACTGATTTAAATACTTGCTTATCTATATGTACATTTTTATGGTCAGAAGACAAGGGTCTTGGATACAAAGCACCATTAGTTGCTTGAGACATCAATTAATGTTTAGTGATTATAAATCAATGTAAAACCACTGTATTCCAAGTTGGTTTTGTACATGGAAACAAATATAAAGGAAAAATTATTGTGGTTTTGTAAGTTAGGATTAAGGAGGTTTTGGTGAACACCAAAATGTCAACTCATATTTAAAGAAAACCTAATTATAAGTGAAGTAATTGTGGAAACAACATTATCTAATTTTGCTAGATATACTGATGAATTGAGATCATCACACCAAATTTGTGTCTTCAAAACAAATGTAATGAGTGATCATTCAGTAATTTCCAAGAATTTTAAGTAATTTGACAGCATAGTCCAACAAAATCAATCATTTAAACCATAAATTATAGTGTCTTCTTTCAGTTATGATAATAAAATCAGTTGACTATATCAAACAATATTCTATTAGAAATGACACCAACAAATTTCAGGAACAATATTAAGATGTCAGTACTTCAGAAATGATAAATACATTTTGGCCTTGATATTAGTGTTGCTCAGTAAGCTTTCTTGTACCATGAATCAATATACATATTAATCACACACACACACACACACACATATATATGCACAGTAAATAACTCATATGTTACTCCAGCAGTAAAACTTAAAAATTACATCACTTGGCTTTATATAAAGTGTGCAGCATACACATAGTAAGTTTTTATTAAGATTTTAATTTTGAAATTATGTATATATATATATGTGTGTGTGTGTGTGTGTGTGTGTGTGTGTGTGTGTGTGTGTGTGTGTGTGACATCTGTGTGTGATAATGTGCAAAAGTGGTTACTTTTTTTTTAACCAATAGCTTCCAGAAGAGGGCATCTGCCTCAACCTAAACCATTTTGTAGTTTACCTAACTGGGATGATAGTGAATGAAGAAACAATGGATACAGGTACAGAAAAGCTGTTATCAGATAGACCAAGATCTCTAATGAAGACATACCAATATTGCAGAAAGGAAGCACATTTTTAATCTGCATATAAACAATGGAACATTGTAAGGTAACATAAGCATGGAATTTTTGTAGGGGAGAGATCTCAACCAGAAGTCTTGTCCTGGAGATGCCCCACACCTTCTCACATCATAAGTTCCAGATTTTCATGGCCATCTAGCCATCTTTCCTATGCTTCCAAACACATGATCCTGAAACCCATATTCCCTTTTGCACCCCCTTCTTTTCCAGGGCCCTCCTTCCATTTGCCTCATCTGAGTATTTTATTTCCTTTTCTAAGTGAGTTTCAAACTTCCTTGCATGGGCTTTCTTTCTTGTTTAGTTTCTTGGGGCCTGTGGAGTATAACATGGTAATTGTATTTTATAGCTACTATCCACTTATATGTGAATATATATCATGCATGTTCTTTTGGGACTAGTTTGCTTTACTCAAGATAATATTCTCAAGTTTCATCTCCTTGCCTGCAAAACTCATGATGTCTTTGTTTTAAATAGCTGAATTCCATTGAGTAGATGAATTGCATTTTCTTTACCCATTATTCAGTTGAAGGGCATCTAAGTTGTTTCCCGTTTTTGGCTATTATGAATAAAGCTGTTATGCACATAGTTGAGCAAGTGTCTTTGGGACATAATGGAGCATCTTTGGGTGTGTGTACAAGAGTGGTATAGATGGGTTTTGGGGTAGAAATATTTCCAGTTTTCTGAGAAATTCCCCAATGATTTCCAAAGTGGTTGACCAAGCTTATATCCCCACCAGCAATTAAGGACTATTGCACCTACTGTATGATTCCAGACCTGTAGTTCTATATGTTTCAGGAGCCTCAGGTCTTATGAAGGTGGATGGAGAGGCGGCAGGAGAATGAAAGTCTCCTTGAACTTGTAAGCTTCACAAGGCATCTTGGCTTTGCCCATAGGGCTCAGAGAGTAGTGAATATGGATGGAGGTAGGGAAGCTTACCTGTATGGTTCAGGAATCTCAGTTCTGATGAAGATTGGGGAGATGTAACAGCAGGAGAACCAATGTCCCCCTGGGATAGCAAGTTGCTCAGGCAAACTCAGTTTAGCACTGAGGGCTCAGAGAGCAGGGAAAAGTCAGTGGTGGAAAAGAAGCTTATCTGTGTATTTTAGGAGTCTAATAAGGTGGAACAGAGGTGGTGTGAGAATGGAGGTCCCCTGGGATAGCAGGCTGCTCAGGGCGGGCTAGCCAAGAATTGGATTTCTCAGAGCTATAATTATATATAGTTGTGAGTTGTCTAATGTGGGTGCTGGGAACTTAAATTGGAATTTGAGTTCTTTGTAAAGGCATTAGGTACTCTTAACCATTTAATCGAAAGTCTAACCTCTACATTGAATTCCAGATGAGACATCATAATGTCAAAGCCAGTGTACAGCTATTCCTAATTTCTTCAAGTATCCTGAAATCTTACAGCATGACTAGAAAAATGATAGGAAAGGCAATATAACTGGTGTAATAATTTTGTTGCATTTTAAATGGACAATTTAATAACTCACATTGATTTGAAATTTTTATGTATAAAGCTATTTATGTACTATTATTTTAATAAACAAAATTCAGCTATAATTAAAATATAATATAGCAATGGTATTCAACTCATGTTTACTAGATTACTACTGCAGTTATTTATGTATTATGAGAAAAGATGCACCTAACCCTTGAGAGACTGGAGACCCCCAGGGAGTGGGGAGGCAGGGTGTGGTAGGAGTCAGGGGCTATATCCTCTTCAAGACCCAGGGGGATGAGGTATGGGATAGGGAGCAGTTGTGTGGGGGGCAGACTGGGAGGTAGACAAAATCTGGACTGTAAAAAAGTGTTAAAGAATAAAAATAAATAATTTAAAAAAAAAGAAAATATGCTAAACTACATTAAAATAATTATCTTACTAAACATTTAAGCTTTAATTTCTTTAAATTTTAGGGACATGTGTATGTATGTGACATTTATATGTTACTGATATGTATAAACATTTCTATTTCTATATCTATCAGGTATAGATACAGATATGGATATAGATGATATAGATGTAGTTTGAAATAAAGCTACTAAAACGTCCACCTTGATTTAAATTCTTTTGTAGCTTGAGAAATGCCTTCTGTAGACTCACATGACTGAACATTTGGTCCCTGGTGGGTGATGATATTTGAGGTGGTTACAGAGCATTCTGTGATTGGAGCATTCCTGGAGAAAGCACTCCTACTAGAAGAGGATTGTCTTAGAATTTCTATTGCTATTAAGAGACATCATGACCACAGTGACTCTGATAAAGGATAACCTTTAATTGGTGCTGTTTATATTCAGATGTTTATCATTATGGAAGGAAACATGGCAGTAAACAGATGCTACAGAGGATCTGAGAGTTTTACTCTGGATCCACAGACATCAGGCAG
Organism: Mus minutoides; assembly: GCA_902729485.2. Classification (NCBI taxonomy): domain Eukaryota; kingdom Metazoa; phylum Chordata; class Mammalia; order Rodentia; family Muridae; genus Mus; species Mus minutoides. Next base: position 80,123 of record CACVCL010019400.1, on the reverse strand, counting down.
AGAGTTGGAGATCTGGGCCTGCTGTAAGCATTTGAAACATCAAAGCTTTCCCACAGTTACCCATTTCCTCCAAAAAGGTTGCAGTTATTTCAACAGGGCCACACATCCTAATACTGCTGCTCTCTGGTGAACAAGCATTTAAATCTGTGAGGCTATGGACATGATTCCTCTTCAAATTACCACCCTGCTTTTAGAGTTTATACTCTCACCCCATTTCCAGTTCATTCAGGGTTTTGAATGTGGTTGAATATATGACCTTTAACCTCTGTCCTGGTTCTAGCTACTGTGTCTCCTTACAATTTGGACTCTCCTTTTAGAACACTAAAACAAGTTCTTTTTTTTTTGCCATTAATCACTTTTGATCATGATATTTTATCCTATCAATGATAGCAATGCATTCTCATTCTTTTTAAATGCATCTTCTGTAAAACATTATTCTTGCTCATTATTGTACTCCAAGTGTTAATAACGATAAGAAGATGAATATAAATACTCTATGCTGCTAAGGATTTTATTAGACAGATTGAGAAAGAAATTTTAACATTAAAAAATTACTTGACAGGATGGGCAAACTAACCTATACGTGGCCGTGATGCTTTTTTACAGAAAGACAGGTAGAATTATTGGTTAGCTGAAGGATTGTGACAAAAATTCACAGAAGGTACATTTGGGCAAAACCTTGCAGAGTTTCATGAGACAGATAAGTAAAGGGTGCCCTCGAAGGAAGGTCATCATACTGTGAATCTGCGGCTAACAGTGTGCAGTGTGAAATTGGATTCGTGTAATTTTTTGGCCTGGTTTTCTTAAGGATTTTAGCTATTTCTTCTCAGCATACATCAGATAGAAATATGTCTGTATATTTTTAAATAATATTAATAAAATTAAAGTATTAAAATACAAAAAATATAATATGAGGTTCACATGGAAAGTACCAAAATAAAATCCACAGTTGGTTAAGTTCAAATTCACGGCAATAAAATAATTGAGAAAATCTTTAGGAAATTTTCTAATTTGTGCTAAGTGATGCTTCCCAATTTTTTTTTCCTCTCTTAAACTTACAATTATTTTGTTATAAGTAGGGTAGAGCAATGGTGCTTTAAAATCAGTGATTCAGAAATCCAGAGTGAAAGTTTAAAGTTTTATTATTAAGTTCCAGTAATATTTATAAAATAATAAAGATATATTCGGTCAGGATTTTCTTTTTATTCTTAGATATTAATTTCCCTTTAGGGGATTTTTAATTTTCTGATTACTTTTTCTAGTTAGGATTAAATTCCAGAGAGCCACTTAGTTCATGAGAGTGTTTCTTTCTTTATGTTTTCCTATCAACAAGAATTAGAAAGAACATTTGGACATTATGTTGAAAGTTGTATACATAAATGTGCCTAACCACATTAATTCCTCAATTTATTGACACAACACCAAGAGGTTTTATAAAATAACACTTTTGGTTTTCTGTGTTTGGAGATCACCAGTGAAATTCTAGTAGCATCTTTCTATTTAGGGTTATCACATTATATTCACTTTCCATTTGTATACATAGAATGTAATTTTTACTTATGTTTGCCATATATGATGGATATTTGTATATAGTTTTTGATGTCTTTAACAACACCATTGAAGATTTTTGCAAATGACCATAGAGGCACTCAAACATGGCATCAATTTTTTTTTTTTTTTTTTTTATCATTGGATTAGAGGAAAATGAATGACCACAAAATAAATCAATCAGGTATGAATGATATGCTAATGTTGCACTGGGCACAAGTATAAGAGAGAGTTCATATTAAAGCCAAAATATTTATGTATTGTATTACAATCATAATGGTAAGTCCACCATAATAATTATAAATCAAAATACTGTTTGTAACACATGTCCAAGAATCCCTTGATACATTTTCATTATTCTTACTGCTAAATAGTTTATTTTCTCCTTTCTTTATGATACTTCCTTGAGATCATCATCATCATCATCACTATTCTGTATTCCCAAAGGAACAGTTTCCTTTCTTCAAAATCTTGTTTCTAAAATCCCCAATGGCAATGTTGTAGAGAATCATTTGAATGGAGTTGTGTAGAAGTGGTGGATAGGGAACTGGGGATAGCCACTAAAAAGCCCCAGATGCCAATGACCTAAGAGGTTCCCAGGAGCCAAAAGGGATGTCATTAGCTGGAATACCCAACAAGGATACAGAACCTATAGAGACAATATGCAGTGGATAGGCACAGCTGCCGGTTGAGTGATGGGTTACCCACTCATCTCAAAAATATTAATCCAGAATTGCTACCATCAAAAGAAAATGCAGGGGACAAAGAGTGGAGCAGAGACTTAAGGAAAGGCCATCCAGAGACTGCCCCACCTAGGGATCCATCCCATCTGCAGACACCAAACACAGACACTATTGCTGATCCCAAGAAGTGCTTGCGACTGGACCCTGGTATAGGTGTACCCTGAGAGACTCTGCCAGAACCTAACCAATACAGATGCAGATCCTCATAGCCAACCATCAGACTGAGCATACAGACACCAATGGAAGAGTTAGGGGAAGGACTGAAGGGGCTGAAGGGGTTTGCAACCCTACAAGAAGAACAACAATATCAATCAACCAGACCCACCCTCCCCCAAAGCTCCCAGGAGCTAAACCACCAACCAAAGGGTATACATGGAGAGACCAATGGCTCCAACTGCATATGGAACACAAGACTGCCTTATCTGGAATCAATTGGAGGGATGCCCCTTAGTCCTGTGGAGGCTCAATCACTCAGAGTAGGGGAATGCTTGGGCACTGAGATGGGAGTGGGTCCGTGGTTGGGGGAGCACCTTCATAGGAATAGGTGGAGGAGGAGGGAATAGGGGTTTTGGAAGGGAAATTGAGAAGTGGGTAACATTTGAAATGTAAATAAATAAAATAAGCAAGACAAACAAAACAAAACAAAACAAACAAACAAAAAAAAAAAAACCCGAAAATAAATCAAGTCATTAAAACATTAAATATAACAAGGTTTCATGGATATATCTTTTGATGAATGTTGTGGATTCTTGATAAGTTTTTCATTCTATCACCATATTGCCATATTGATGTTTTTTTCTGTGGTGCTCAGTTTTGAGAGCATCGATTAATTCCTGATGCCCTTCTTTAAATACAACTTTAAACCTGGCTAACATGGCATGTCTTTTAGCTTTGCACACTAAATAGGAATATAAAATTAGCACCTATTTTATTTGTCTATATTGAAAGAAACACCTGCATCATGTTTACAGAATTGCCTACAGAGTAGGTGGGGTAAAAAATAAAAATGAAGTAAAATAAAAAGAGTAGATATTTCATTCTTCATAATTTTCACATATTAAAGCTCAAATCAATTTATTTATTTATTTATTTTTATTATTTTATTTATTTACATTCCAGTCATTGCCCCCATCCCACAGTTCCTCATCCCATTCCTCCTTCCCCTTGCCTCTGAGATGGTGCTCCCCTAACAAGGCCTCCATCATCCTGGTTGGTGCCTCAGTCTCTGAGAGTTCCCTGGGGTCTAGGTTAGTTGACATTGTTGGTTTTCCTGTGGGGTAGCTCTCCCCTTCAGCTTCTTCAATTCTTCCCCTAATTCAACTGTAGGAATCTCCAACTTCAATGGTTGGGTGTAAATATCTGCTTCTGTTTCAGTCAGCTGCTGGTAGGCCCCTACCGAGTGCAGCCATGCCAGGCTCCTGTCTGTAAGCACATCATAGTACCAGTAAAAGTGTCAGGTCTTCATGCCCCCCACCCACCCATTATATAGATCCCAAGTTGGCCTGATCATTGGAAAGCCTTTCCTTCAGTCTCCTCTCTATTTTTGTCCCTGCTGTTCCTTTAGACAGCAACAGTTCTGGGTCAGAAATTTTGACTGTGTGTTAGTGTAGCGTCCCTTCCCCCATCAGCATGGCTGATGCAAGACCAGCCTTGGAAAGCTGCACGTGGTTCGGCATCCGTTGTTTTGTTAATTAGGCTAGAAGTAGCCCAGTGTCCTGTGGTCTGCTCTTGTGTTTCTTCACGACCCTGGCTCCGCCCAGCTCACTGTACACTTCAGGCTTCCAGCCAAACTCCAGGCACCTGCGCAGAACCAACTGGGGGGTGGGCCTTCCCTCTTTTTCCCAGAGTGATTCGGGATCATTAAACAGTCGCTTTGAACAGCAATGTTGTCTTGGCAGACATTTCTTTCCCCTCCCTAGTCTTCTTTCAGCCCGGACCATTCCCAGGGAACCCCAGTCTGCAAATGGGGTTTACTGCGGGCAGTGTACCACATCATGTTAGTAACCCTGTCCTTCCACTTTGAGGCCCTATCTATACAGGTGGACTCCCTAACGTGGGCAATTTTGGCTAGGCCACCCTCATTGAGTTCTTAGAGTCTCTCACCTTCAGGGTCTCTGATTTAAAGCATTAACCCTTCAATAGTGTTCTTGAGAGAAACCATCTTCTTTGGGTGGTCTATGATACTCACTTCAACAATGTGTATTTATTTTCTCCTATATGTTTGATGATCTCTCTTCTCTCGTGTTTTTTATTTTGTTGTTGTTGTTGTTGTTGTTTTGTTTTGTTTTGTTTTTTCCTTTTGAATGATAAGCAGCTACATTTTACTTTTAAATGAACAAACCAATTTTGACAAGACACAGCATTCTATAATGGAGTATGTGCCTGCACAAAAATGGCAAAGGTACATCTTGTTTGAATTCAGATCCAATGATCTTTTCATTAGAAGTAAAATTAGTGGCTGGAAGAACATAGTACATCTCCATTTGCTGAAGTGCTTGAGGAGGACACTTATAGCAAACCCATTAATATTTCTATTACCTGAAATGACTTTTGGGTTTTGCCATAAAGAATGAAAAGTGGAATATGACTGAAGATACTTAGTTCTATGCCCTCTAGCCACACATAATCAAATATGCTAAACAAATCACTTAAACTCACTCCTCTATATTTCCTTTTCTATGAATATAGAATCAATTATATATAGATAATAATTTTATGGGTCAGCCTGATATGTATAATAAACCATGTAAGCATCAAAGTGAATAATATGTAACATATATGTATATGCATATATATATATATATATATATATATAGAGAGAGAGAGAGAGAGAGAGAGAAAGAGAGAGAGAGAGAGAAATGTGTACTCATTTTTATTGTAAAGGTATTTGTATGATATTTCTACATTTTTAACCCAGCAATTTAGAATATTGCTAGAGAAAAGATCATCAGTGATATGCCCATCCATAATAAGTATATTACATTCCACTTACTGTCTAATTATTCTTTACTGAGATATGATAGTTCTTTTTACTGCTTACAAAAGAAGACAGGGTTGAGGAAAAAGTGAGTATTGTTTAACTTCCATCCTACTGATTTTCAGTTCCAATGTTCTTCAATCTCTTTTCTCTAAGGGTTCTCCCTGTAGTTTTGGTATATGTCTCTAGTAAATCTTTCAATCCAACATCTGATCAACCTCATTTTAATAGAAACTTTTGGTCTCATTAATTGTGTTTTCATTCTAGATGTTGTTTACAGATAGGCTTTGGAAACTACTCCATAAACTTTCTAATGTTCATTCTGGTTTCTGTCTATATCTTTAGAGCCATCAATTCTCTGGTTCATTTCTGTTTCTTCTTCTTAGGTGTGTAGGTTCCCAGGAATTCATAGTGAATCCTCACTATGTGTAAATTGATATGTGCTTTCCTCATTATTGCCTCTTTTTCCTACTGAAAGGGAGTCAGCATAGAGTAACTTACACGGCCATCAATTTGAAATCAGCTTTGTATACCCATAATACCATCAAAAAGTTCTTTTTTCCTTTTGCTATATATAATTAAATCAAATTATGCATTTTAATTTATCTTTATCTATCATCTATCATCTATATATTTACTATAATAAATCTATTATCTATCTCTCCTCACTTCTTTGTTCCCTTCATTTCCCTGTTCTTCTTACGTTTGCTATCCATTTTCCAACCCTCCTCTCCATTCTTATCTCCTGTCGTTAGTTATCAGCATAATTAAGTAAGAATCAAGAAGACAAATGGTTAATTTTGGTATATGTAAGACTAGTAACTGTCAAATCAAATGATCATGAAAGGGAAATGCAGATAAAAATGTCTTTGGGCAGTGGTAGAAGCAGAGGGTTGTTTGTGAGTTTCTACATTAAGTTCTTAATCTTTGTGATACATTTATTTTATTAAAATGTGGTAATTTCACTAAGATAATTATATAATTCTTTCTATAATTACAAATAAGGCAGTTTTAATATGAATTCTATTTTTTACTTCATAATATTTAATTCCTATATTAATGACCTAAAATTATGCTTTGCAAACTGGGAACTTACCTTCTCTGATTTGATAAATGATGATCTTCTTACTCTGTATTTATGTCGTTTTTGCATACAACAAATGATTTATTTGTTAAATGCTTTCATCTGGGAAAGAAAGTAGGCAGTTACCATACCTCTTTATATGACCATAGTGTTCAGGATCTGACTTAACACAGACTTCATATGGCTTGCATAAAAGAGTTTGTGAAAACTTGGGCACATTTCCAAAAAGCACACATTTATCTTCTAAGGCAGCAGAAGTGAAATCACAGATGCTCATATGATAAACATAGAATATGGTATAAGTGAGTGCCATTCTGTGATGGTTTGTATATTCTTGGACCAGGGAGTGGCACCATCTGGAGGTGTGGCCTGGTTGGAATAGGTATGTCACTCTGGGTGTGGGCTTAAGACTCTCATCCCAGTTGCCTGGAAGTCAGTCTTCTACTAGCAGCCTTTGAATGAAGACATAGAACCCTCAGCTCTGCCTGTGCCATGCCTGCCTGGATACTGCCATGCTGCCACCTTGGTGATAATGGATTGAACCTCTGAACCTGTAAGCCAGCCCCAAGTAAATGTTGTGGGTTTTTTTTTTGTTTGTTTGTTTTTTGTTTTGTTTTGTTTTGTTTTGTTTTTAATAAGACTTGCCTTGGTCATGGTGTCTGTTCACAGTAGTAAAACCCTAACTAAGACAAAAGTTGGTACTGGGAGTGGGGTATTGCTGTGATAGGCCTGATCATGCTTTTGTTTGAAAGAATGTGGATTTTGGGACTTTGGATTTGGAAAGCAGCGGGATGCTTTAAATGGGGATTAATGGGTCATCCTAGTAGGAATATGGAAGACTTTGTTGCTGGGAGTAATTTGAACTGTGTTGACCTGGCCCAAGAGATTTCAAAGGAGAAGAATTTCAGAATGTGGCATAAAGACTGTTTTTGTGGTATTTTGGTGAAGAATGTGGCTACTTTTTGCCCTTGCCTGAAAAGTCTGCCTGAGGCTAAGGTGAAGAGACTCAGATTAATTGCACTGACAAAGGAAGTTTCAAAAAAGCTCAGCAGAGAATTTGTTCTCTGGTTAAGTCTTATGAACAAAAGTTTGAACAAGCATAGCAAGCTTAGGAAGGAAAAATATAAAATATATGGTTTGAGTATTAATGGGGTACGAGGTAGTGAAATGGAGTAAAATTCTGTGTTTTAGGAAATAACAGATTAAGGGAGTGGGACCTTGGGGCAAGAACCTACACAGCTAAATTTAGATCCATGCATGGTGGTACACACCTTTAATCCCAAGAGACAGGCATGCTGATCTCTGCATTTAAGGCCAATCTACAGAGCAAGACCCAGGATAGCCAAGCTTAGGCGGTGAAGGGTTTGGAAAACAGAAAGCCAGTGACAATGTAATAGTAAAAGTGGGTCATGTTCTAATTCCTGCAAGCAACAGAACTCGGCAGCTTCAGCCATGTGGCTCTGGCTCTAGAGTTAAGAATGGAAGAAACTACTGGGACAATTGATGCTGGTTAGCTGGAGCTAAGAAATTAGCAGTGATTATGAAGAGACAAGCATCACTGAGGTGGACTCTTCTGGGAAGTGTTTTCTAGGAGCACAAAGAAGCTGTGTTCCAGAGATAGCCAAGGTTGTACCTAGTGCCGCAGCTGGTAATGTGTAAGAATCACCCAGATGGTACTGGTTTTGAAGGCATGTAGGGGTCATGAAGAACAGCTGAGGTTTGGCACTGTGAAAGCTCATGGAAGGCCATTAGCCTCAGCTGTAATTGATGGCCCAGGACTGAAGGGGTCATGCAAAGGATATGAGGCTTGGCACCATGAAGAGAGTCTATGAGAGGCTATTGGTGAAGCTTAGTTGGAGTGGAACACCCCAGTGTATTAGAGATGTCAGTACCATGGGATGATCACCAAGAACAGCAGCTGTAGTGGAGTGGATCAACCTGAGCTTAGAGTGCTACAGAGGGCAGAGCTGGAGAAGCGATGCCAGCCCTTATGGGGAGTCCAAAAGATCAAGTGGAATCCCAGACACTGAAAGAAGAAGCTGTAACATTGAAATTGCCTTGGATACTCAAAGATGTTAAAGATGCCATGGGAAAACATGCTGAGGAAAGCTGCTAACAGGAAGTGGAACCAGCCCAGGAGAAAGCAGTTTGTTGCAGTCAACAAAGATGAAAAAGGAGTGGAGATCTGAAGACTGCTTTGACATCAGCCATGGAGATGCAGAGTTTGGAGTTTGCCCAGCTGGTTTCCTGCCTGGTTTCGGGATTACAGTTAATTAGTTGGATGAATCTCAGAAGAGACCTTGAACTTTGGACTTTTAACATTGTTGAGATTGCTATAGACTATGAGGACTTTGAAAGTTGGACTAAATGCATTTTGCATTATGCTATGTTTAAGTATGGCCCCTATAGACTCATGACTTTGAACAAGTCTATGAGAGTCAGGGAGTGGAATGTAATGGTTTGTATGTTCTTGGACCAGGGAATGGCACCATCTGGAGGGTGTGGCCTGGTTGGAATAGGTGTGTCACAGTGGGTGTGGGCTTAAGACTCTCATCCCAGTTGCCTGGAAGTCAGTCTTCTACTAGCAGCCTTTAGATGAAGACATAGAACCCTCAGCTCTGCCTGTGCCATGCCTGCCTGGATACTGCCATGCTTCTACCTTGGTGGTAATGGATTGAACCTCTGAACCTGTAAGCCAGCCCCAAGTAAATGTTGTTGTTTTGTTTTGTTTTGTTTTTAAATAAGACTTGCCTTGGTCATGGTGTCTGTTCACAGCAGTAAAACCCTAACTAAGACACATTCCATTTGTCAAATACTAAGCCTTGATGCTTTCCAGACAAGGAAAGCAATAGTTGTTATACTATAGTAAGAATAGTATTAACATTTACTTTCATAGCAATAGCCAACAAATTTTAAGGTATATTTTTAAATACTTAAAATATAAATATGAATTATACATGTTTTATATATATGACATGTTATATATAATTATAAATAAAAATAAAATATTTAACTTTATTAGAAATAAACACCTTCAACAAGAACTGTGCATCCATATTTTGAGTAGTCTTTCTACTTAGAATATAGTTGCACAGTCTGTACAAAAACTACTGACAGTTATCTATGAAACTACATATCTGTGCATTTTCTCTGTTTAAGTTCTCTCATATATTACATCCATTTCCCCTCTCGTGTTATCTTTCACTCACCTCTCCCTAGATGTGCTCCTCCTACTGTCTCTTCTGAAAAGGGCAAGCTGTTGGGAGAAGGGTTTGTGCACTTCACAAAGTTTGTCTTTGTATTATTCAAATGCTTATTTATGTACTGACAAAGAGTAGATACAGGCCAGACTTTGGTATTCTTAATTTTATGAAAAATTATCTCTTGCATGTTTTATAAATATTCTTCTCCACAATCTCCTGATTGGTTTAAGAAAGAGCTGATCAGTCAGTATCTCAGCAAAAGAGAATAGGGCAGGACTGCTGATCTCAGTGAGGAGATGACACAGACAGAACATAGAGAAAGAGGAGGAGGGAGGGAGAGAGAGAGACAGAAATAGAGAGAGAGGGGGGAAGAGAAGGACAGAGACACAGAGACAGAGAGAGAAACAGAGAAAGACAGAGACAGAGAGAGAAGGGAGAATGACAAGGGAGGGAGGTGTTGAGATACCATAAGAACACAAATGAACAAGAGCCACTTAGGGGAAGTCTCAGATTTAAGGTAAAGGACTACATGACTGGGAAACACACATTATTAGAGGGTTAAAATAACTCACAACCTGTCTACCTTAGGTTTGCAACTTGTTATAAAATACTAGATCTCTATATCTTTATTCAGGAGATAAGACAGACTAGAGTGGGTGTACAAATGCCCAGAAGTTATCTGACAACAGGAGGGCAAAGAATGACTGAAAGAGGCCTCTGAAGAATATCAGTTAAGCAAAGTATATCAACTTACAGTAAAACTCAAGTCCAACGGGACCAAGGACCTAAACTTAAAACTGGATACACTAATTATCATAGAAGAGAAAGTCCTGTACAGAACACCATGGCTCAGACTCAGTTCATAAATGGGAACCTCATGAAATTATGTGGGGCATTGGGCTATGCAAAAGCAGTTTGGTTTCCAGTTGAGCTGAGGTCTGACCACTGGAGTGGTGATAATTCACCTACATGGCATGGTAGGCGTTCCTTCATGCTCCTGGAACTCTGGCTCTTGTTGATGTTACCATCTCCCCTCCGCACCCACAAGAAAAGCATGGCTAGCATTCACTTAGGCAATGTCCCAAGCTTTTGACCTTCAGGCTAGACTCCTCCCCATTATCGTTATCTAGCAACGGAAAAGATAGCAGCATACTTTAAGAGGAGCTGTTTGGCCCCTCCTCACTCTCTCCTCTCTCCTCTCTTAGTCTTCTCCCCTCCTCTGTCCTCTTTCTTCCTCTCTCTCCATCTAATTCCATAGCCTTTCCTCTCTCTCTCTCTCTCTCTCTCTCTCTCTCTCTCTCTCTCTCTCTCTCTCTCTCTCTCTCTCTCCCCTTTGTCTTCTCTTGGCCAAGGCCAATCTCTCTCTCTTTAGACCTTTACTCTTTTCCCCTGCCTTTCTATAATAAAACACTAAAACCATAGACAGTCTGCTCATCAAGACCTGCTGTGCAGACTCTCCCCTGTGTGGGAACCTCTCACCCTAAGCCCCCTCTCCCTTAACGCCGGGATGGGATGACAGGGTATTTCCCCCGGAGCTCCCCAGGTCAGGGGCTGCCCCTTGTCTACCCCCTGTTGAGTGGATCAGAGGCTTAGATGCCCACTAGGGGCCAAGTAGAAAGTGTCTGGCAGCCTTCCTGCATCCGCCTGCCCAGAGCATAAGAGGAACTCTGGCAAGACAGGGGCTATCTTCCCTTCCCCCTCCTTCCCCTTGGCCCCTTTTAGTTTCCAAAAAACTTCAAAGTTTCTATGTAAGGCTAAGGACACTGTCAATAGGACAAAACAGCATCCTATAGATTGGGAAAGAATCTTGATCAGTTCTACATCTAAAAGCGGGGCTAATACCCAAGTTTTACAAAGAACTTAAGAAGCTAGACACAAACAACCCAATTAAAAATAGAATACAAAACTAAACAGAGAATTATCAATGGAGGAATCTCAAATGTCAGAGAAGCAAATAAAGAAATATTCAATATTCAAAGTCCTTGCTCATCAAGGAAGTGCAAGTCAAAACAACTCTGAGGTTCCATATTATACCCATCAGAATGGCTAAGATAGAAAAAGAAAACAAGAGATAACACATGCCAGTGAGGATGGGGAGCAAAGTGGAATACTTCATTACTAGTGGGAGTGCAAACTTGGACAACCACTTTGGCAATAAATTTGGCAGTTTCTCAGAAACCTTGGAGTAGTTCTAACTCATGACCTAGCTATACCATTCCTGGGTCTATTCCCAAGAGATGCTCCACTACCACACAAAGGTACTCACTCAACCATGTTCATAGCAGCTTTATTTCTAACTGTCTGAAAGTGGAAACAACCTAGATGAAGAATGCATAAGGAAATGTTGTACATCTACTCAAAGGAACACTAATCAGCTATTTAAAAAAAAAAAGTGAAAGCGAATGGATGAAACTTAAGAATATCATCCAGAAAGAGGTAATCCAGTCCCCAAAAGAGTACAAGCTATATACTCACTTATAAGTGGATATCTTCCATGACATACTGAATCCCCTTACTACATTTGATAGACCCAAGGAAGCTAAACAAGAAGGAAGGCACAAGCAAGGGTGCTTGAATCTGGAATAAAATAGTCATGAGAGGCAGATAGAAGGAAGGAACTGGAGGGAAAGGGTATGGGAAGGAGAATAAGGAGCTTCAGGATCAGGTGTATGGAAAGACAGAAGATATGCTGAAGGGCCATGAGAATGAAAGGAGACCTGCAACTCAAGGGAGTAGGGAAGCTGGAGGCATCTCCAGGATGAGACAGCAACCTGGGATAAGAGACAAGTTCAAGAATCAATGAAGGTGAACTTAGTTGTAAGTCACTACATTGAGAACATAGAACCTGAAAAGGACACTTCTATAGCCAAGTAGGAACTGCTGTGGAGCAATAAAGACACCAACCCATCCACAAAACTTTTGACCCAAAATTTATTCTACAAGAAAAGCAGGCACAAGGGAAAGAACAGAGACTGAGAGAATAGCTAAGTGATGACTGGCCTAACTTGAGACTCTGTCATGTTTGCCGAAAGGAGCCTTGCATGGCTGTCATCTGTTAGGCTCCACCTGGTAATTGACTTAGACACACTCAGTTACCCTTAGCCAAACTTGGATGGAGTTTATGGACTCTTAGAAAGAACAGGAGGGGATTGAGGGCCCTGAAGGGAATAGGAACTCAACAAGATGACCAGAAGAGTCACCTAACCTAGACTGTTGAGGCTCTCAGAGTCTGAACCTAGGCCTCCCCACACCTATGTTTCAGAGGGAGGATTAAAGACTCTTATCAGAGCTGTTGCTATTTCCATTGTGAAGATTTGGTGGTTTTGGTTAGCTGGGGCTGAAGAATCATCCATGACTAACAAGATACCAGAACTAAAGCAAAAACCTTTGCATTGCTGGGACTTCCAATTGGGATTACTGAGCAAATGGTTTTTCCTTAGAATGCTGAAATTAAGGCTGTTTTATTACCTCAGAAGTTGCCTGCTTGAAAATACAGACTCCTTAAGTATTCCTTTCCTTTCATTGCCCTGGGTAGCAGTGGATTTTACTTTGAAATCAGGTTACAATTGATTTCTCTTTCATTTCTCCGAATGATTTAGTACTTTGGAAATAAGTTGAAGAAAATGCTCATACACTGGCTCTTGCCCTTGCCTACAACTGCAATATGGATTCCTGTATCTTCTGTTTGTTCCCAGGAAGCTACTGCAGGCTTCATTTGCACATTTCACTCACTCAGTAACCCAACCCATAGCTTTTTCACCTCTTGGGAGTTGTCCCCTTCCTGTTTTGTTTTCTGATGTGTCCCCAAGTAATTGCAACTAATTCTTCTTCAGCTATTCCTGATGATTCACCAGTTTTGAGGAGTGACATTTTTAAGAAGTTGAGGCCAAAGACCTGACACTATTCCTGAGGCTATGGTGTACTCACAAAAAAAAAAAAAAAAAAAAAAAAAAAAAAAAAAAAAAAAAAAAAAAAAAAAAAAAAAAAAAAAAAAAAAAAAAAAAAAAAAAAAAAAAAAAAAAAAAAAAAAAAAAAAAAAAAAAAAAAAAAAAAAAAAAAGAGCCTAACATGACTGCCCTCGAAAAAGTCAAATGCAGATATATACAGCCAACCAATGGACAGAAGCTGCTGACCCTTGTGGTTGAATTAGAGAAAAGCTGGAAGAAGCTGAGGAGGAAGATGACCCTATAGGAAGAAAAGCCGTCTCAATTAACCTGCACCCCAAGGTCTCTCAGACACTGAGCCACCAATCAGGCAGGATTACCAGCACATATACAGCTGAGAACTGCTGTGTCTGCACTCAGTCAAATAAGAGGACTCAAGAGATTTGTGACCCCAGGGAGGAGGAAGGTCTGGTGGTTTGGGGGGTGGTGTGGGGGTTGGGACATCCTGTTGGAGAGCAGGATTGGGGATGGGAAGGTGGCATGGAGGGAGGTATGGGATGTGGAAGAGTCAGAGAGTAGACCAGGAGGGGGATAAAATCTGGACCATAAAGAAAAGATTCAAGAATAAATTTTAAAGAAAAGAAAGAAAAAAAGAACATATACACTTACCTTTATATATAAACTAAAATTTTGAGAAAGTACTAGTTACCCAGCCCACAAGATACTGAGCATGGATTTAACAGGACAAGATAGTCTGATTAAAAACAACATTAAGGCATCATGTTCCTACTCTGATGGAAGTTTTGAAAATTTTGTATGATTCATGTGGGAAAACTGCCATCTCAATGTACATCATCTGTGAGTCTGACCACTACACTATGTAGGTTTTTCTGTTACCAAGAAGTGTTCCCATCTCCCTTTTGAAGTATTTCTTTTGTACACCTACAGGAACAAGAGGCATATTGGACTGTATGCTGGTAGCCATACATTGGAGTCATCTAAGAACTTTCATTCAGCAGAGTTCATCATTGACCATCTTATGGCTAATATAATTTGGATTAATTTAACTGTTTCTAAATATTCTTGAATTGTTCTTGGAACCCTTTTACACTAACAGACTTTCCTTTAATCTATTTACTATCAGTAGCCTGTCTAATGTTCAGGCTTTAACATCAAAGAGGAGAGTATGTGTTACTAAGGAGGAATTGTTATATTGATATTAAGAGTAGAGGTTTCTTTAAAATAGACTGCTTTACTTCATGTGAGCTAGAGAATTACTTCTTTCCTATACTGCTCTAGGATATAGGGCCATTTACATAGCAAGTACAATCCTACTCTGGTTGGAGGATGTATTAATAGACTTTAAAGACTTCTTGCAGCAAGTCTGTCCATTCATATTCTGTAGACCTTAACATACCCCCCTCAAAATACAAATTAATTTTATGTACAAATAGTGAATCTGCTTAAAATGGTGTATTTGATATAGTCATTATTATTTCAAAAGACTTTTATATTGTAGTTTCAGTGTTGCCTTAAATACAGTTTGAGGAATACTTACTGCATATATAAGACTGCGTACACACCTCTAGAGATCTGAGTCATAATGACTTTAAGAAGCAGTTCAGAAAACCCTGTGTGGTACCTATGCTGTTCTGTCATTTTGGCATATATTTTTCAATTAATCTAGAAATGAATAGTTCCTCATTATTCAGTTTATGATATATTATTCAGGACTAATTCTCCATGGAATAAATTTATTTGACAAATGTCTATCAAAGGCCATTTACTGATGAAACAGTGGGAGAGAGATTTAGAATACAAAGGTGTCTTTTGCTATAATGTATCTATGTCCACACATTCTCAACAACTACACTTTGAAAAACAGCCTATTCATCATTCTTTTAATTTTTATAATTCAAGAATATGACAAAGTAGCCAAGCATGGTGGCACTTGCCTTTAATCCCAGCACTCGGGAGGCAGAGGCAGGCGGATTTCTGAGTTCGAGGCCAGCCTGGTCTGCAGAGTGAGTTCCAGGACAGCCAGGGCTATACAGAGAAACTCTGTCTCAAGAAAAAAAAAAAGGAAAAAAAAAGAATATGACAAAGTAAAATTACATAGTTTGTGGCTTATGAATTGGATTTTACAGGCAAAATGTTCCTATAATATTCATCAAAATCCAATTCATTTTTGCTCTGTTTCTGCTCAGAAGTATATTGTGTGGGTCTAGCACTATTTATTCAATAAATAATGAGTATCCATGTATGACTACAAACAAGAACACAGGTTCTCACTTGGAGCAGTATTAATATCTACTATTTCCACTATTAGGTGATATTATAAGGTCATTGAAATAATTTGTTTTTTTTTCATTCTTTTTAATTTCTTGTTTCCTTGTTTCTGAGTGTGTGTGTGTGTGTGTGTGTGTGTGTGTGTGTGTGTTTATGTATGGTGTATGTATGCTCTTTCAGTATGTACTCTCATATTGAGGCTTATTTTATTGATCGTAATGCTATGGAAACTTGATCCTCAAGCTTCCCTGGGAGTTCTTCCTGTCTACTTTATCCCATTGATAAGGTTGTGGACAGACACCACCGCATGAGTTATCTAAAATCATGTTCCATTACAGGAGTAGTGTCTTAGAGTTTCTATTCTTGTTATAATACCATGACCACAATAAGAGTAGAGAATTTATTTTATCACACACCTTACAGTGCACCATCCAAGGATGCCAGAGCAGCAGTATAATCGAGGAATTTATGGAGAATTCACTGGCTTGTTCTTGATGTCTTGCACATTTTATAGCATTCATAATAATAAACCAAGTGGTGGCTCTATCCAGAGTGAGCAAGGATGTCCCAAATTGATCATCAAGTAAACAAATGCACCAGTGTTGGCATAGGCCAGTCTGGTGAGGACATTTTCTCAGCTGAAGTTTCCTCTTCCAAAAGGAGTCTAGCTGTTTCAATTTGACAAGCACAAGCTTCAAGCACATTAACCACAAAGCCATGTCCTCAGGAACACTGTAAATTCCATCATTTTTATTATTGTTGTTGTCACTACTATTTTTTAAATCTTTAAGAAAGTATTTAGGCCAGGCATGGTGGTGCACGCCTTTAATCCCACCACTCCGGAGGCAGAGGCAGGCGGATTTCTGAGTTTGAGGCCAGCCTAGTCTCCAAAGTGAGTTCCAGGACAGCCAGGGCTATACAGAGAAACCATGTCTCACCTCCCCCCCCCCCCCCAAAGAAAGTATTTGACCATTTTGAATAATGACAGTTATTCTTGATATTCAGATTACTGAAATGTAAGAAGCAGTATTTTTCCATATTTTTATCATCATCAGAGATCTCTACATATTTTATAGCATTTTAATAATCTTTGTAAAATTGTTGTTCTAATTAGTTTGCACAAAATGATTATTGCCGTGGGATATATTTTTCATGGACCTTCCAGATTTATCATTTTTGGTAAATATACATTTTTGTTTTAATTTAATTAATAATGTCTTAAAAGGTATCTGCAGAGTTTTTCAATACTCTTAATAGAGAATATGAAAATTATAGAAAAATAGAGACAGAGATCAAAGAGGTAGAAAAGAAAACTCAGTAATAGATTTATGTAATATGCTTCACTATCAAATGAACAAAAGGTACTTAAGTGATTTGTCAACAAATTTTACTTATTTTATCAGATATGTACAATTTAACGAAAAGAAACAACATGAATCTCACATGTTCAAAATTAACTGAAATACTTTCTATGTACTTAAATTAACTATAAATCTATACAATCTTTTAAAAAATAAAATCTTCAAAATATTGGAAAAATAAAAAAAAACATTTAAAATATGATTGTATAAATTATATTTCATGAAAATATGTTACAAAAAATTGACTTTTGAAAATTATACAATTTTGTCATTTGACAAAACATTACTAGGTAGATAAATATACAAAAGAGAGACTAGAATATATTTATAAGTGCTTATAATATTTTAATGGAATGATTTTTATATTTATTTCTCCTACTTGATCTGTAGGATGCTCTTAAATATATATGACCTACCATATTCTTGAGAATGCTACCAGGAGAAACTGGATTGTATTTTTTTTTTCCACTTCAGTGTCACAGAGGACACTCTATTTTGAAATGCAAGACAAAAATTAGGTTTGACCTGTATAATTAAGAAAAATGTGTTTGTAGAATACTGATTTTTTTTTAGAACTTAACAAAACCTTTCCATAAAAATAATGGGTATTGTTTATTATGAGTGGGCCATAAACTATTACCTCTGTTGACAATGTAACTCCTCTTTGACAGACCTCTATTTTCTTGCTACTCAGAATATGAGTGTACCACCACAGTGTTGCTCCATGTTAACAGTGGGGAATAAACAAAAAACAGAAACAAAACAAAACAAAAACAAAAACAACAACAACAAAAAATACAAACAAAAGAAACCCACCAATGTCCCTGAAAAGTCCTTTCAGGGATAGCCTGGCTATCAAATGTCAATACAGCTGACAAAGTGGCCAGGAAACTGCAAGCATTAGATATCACTTGGTGATTATAAAAATTTACAGCTGTCAGATAAAATGAGAATGTCTCCCATGGGTATGAAAGTAAAATGTGAGGATTAGCTGATAAGGCATTCTGTACTGGGTTTCCTTTCAGAAACTAAGATCAGAGATGTAAGAATGTCACAGGCAAGGTTTAACAAAATGCTTACCAGGACTGGTAACAAAATATTAAACTTTTAACAAATTCTGTTCTTATATTTAAAAATATGTTAAAATACTTGGAAAGACAGAATAAAGTTGCTAATTGATAAGATGAGATCAGAAATGAATGAAGTGTTTTCTGTTCACATCATATATTTTAAACAGTGTTTCTAAAAGTATTATTAACTGGGGAATAGGTTTTTGTTCTGATGCTGGGAGAATTCCAGTTGAACAAGTTGTGATTCCATTTTGAAACTATTTCTCATGAGGTCTGTGGCTGTGGAATAAAGTAAAATGTGACCAAATGTTTGCACTGCTCTAAAATTAATTCTTTTATGAGTTAATTATTTTTGTAAATTCATTTGAGAACATTTCTTGAAGAAATGAGAGTCTGGCTTGGTGATTCATGCCTGTTTCTCCAGCATGTGAAAGGCTATGTAAAGATTACTGCCAATAGTTTCGGTGAGAAGATCCTTTAGTGCAAGATCCTGGTGTCATATTTGATAAATGCTACTCCTAAGACGGTGAATGATGAAAAAATGGACAGGAGCTGAATGAAGGAAGAGTGCTTCCTGTCCTTCATATGTGGCCCATTGAATCTATCTTTGCTTATTGGTTTACATGCTTTTGCAATGTAACCCTCTCTTTCTAGTCTGATACTATGAAGACTAGGTTGGTCTTGAAATTGTGGCAATCCTGCTGGCTCAACTTGCCAATTAGCATGCTCCACATACCTTGTTACACTATGGCAATCAATTCCTTTCTCATTAGATTACTCTTTACACAATTCCGTTTCTCACTCAGCCAATTCCTTATTCCATGTCTCAGATACATGTTATCTGGAGTATTGACCTTTTCTTGTTTTTTCTAAGTCATTTGCATTGAAAGGTTAATTCTGTATTAATTTTTATTTAAAAATTGAGATTACAATTATACTTCTTTTCCTTCCTTCCCTCCAAATCCTCTCATATATTTCTCCTTGCCCTCTTTCAAAGCAAAGTTTTTGCCATACATGTATTCAACTCTGGCATTTTCAATATATTCCAGTTTAGAATAGCTTTTAAAGCTTTTGTATTTTGCAATTAAGCCACCAAGGTAGGAGCACATCTCATATTCTCATATTAGTTCTCCAAGTCACTATTCTACTCTACATATGTGCTGTTTGGTGTAGCCTATCCTTTTTCATTTTAATGGAATGGTTCTTATACTATGGATTAATTTGGCAAATTAAATCAAATGTAATTTAAAATATTGGATATGGTTCTCCTTATATGATAGAAAATATGTTATATACTGGATAAATTGTTGCAAAACTAAATATGAGGTAATAATAAATTTTACTTAATTATTTTATTTGAATTATGAGTTATGTGTCAGTGGCCATTGATGATAAATAGGCATGAGAACTGCTTAAGTCTCATCTAATGCCAGGAAAAGCCTAACTAATATTTAAAGAGGAATGAATGAAACTATCGGAAGTGACATTGAATGGCCACAGTTGGATGTAAGCAGAAACTGTCAGACGTCTACTTCCAGAGCTAGGGCAGAACTGTGTAAGAAATCAGAAACATGCAGATACCTCAGCCACCAGCAGTCTGACAGTACAATCTGACAGAAAGTCTTGCCTTAAGTTCTAATGATATCCAACATGTGAGGCATGATGCTACTCTATGGAGAGGAGTTTCAATTTTGTTAGGTATTTTTGAAAAATTACCCTTTGCATTTCCACATCTCTGACCCTTGTAAGCACTGATGAGGAATTTGGCATGATGTCTGCTTCCCAGCAGGTGTGCCTGAGAACTAATGACCCCAACACATGCCTAAGTAGTTATTGGAAAACTGGTCCAGTCCCAGAAGGTAAGACATTGTAAGCTTATTCCTAAAATGGGTTTTAGAATTATTATAGTAATTACACTCAGCAGTTGTGGTATAGATTCTATTTACTATGGGTAGATACACTGTGCTCCTTTACAAATAACGTTTACATATACACAAGAAAAATGTCATTACTGCTAAGATTACCTCTTAAGTTTCTCAAGATAATAAAGAATATCAATGAGGAAAGTATATGTTATATTCATTTTTCTCACTGTTACTTTTAGGATGGTGGAATGAGACGAAACTGCACATATCTCAGCTATTACCCGGATTATTATCATCAGAATACTGATATGAATAGATTAGGAAATTCTATAGTAGAGTAATTAAAGGTAGCAGGAAGTAAGGGCAAGTAGCATAGAATTCAATAGAAGTATAAAAAGATTTTAATACATGACTAAATTTTAAATATATTTTTTGTCTTTTGCTTTCTAGAAGTACGAAGACACAGATTGAGGTTCCATGTTTTATTGTGACATGATAATAGAATTTAGTTTCTCTTCTATTTATAATGTGTCTTCTACTTTTAAACTAAATTCAAGTACTTCATGTCTATTAATTGCATTTAAGATTAAGAAAACAATTCCTTACAGCCAGAAAATAAAATGAGAGCTGTGTTTTAGGAGTTGTTCTAGTGCATCCTTAGGTAAGTTTAACATTAGCAATGCCATAGTAGTCATCTAAAATGATTGATAATTGAAATTCTGTAATATTTATTTAAAACAGTTTGTGACGATAGAGACCTTCACGCAGAATCAAGGATGTATGTGCTTTGGGGTTCTATACACTTTATACATACAAAGGCATACATATAAAAGTAAAGTCATACATGTAGAGGAATCCTATGTCTGTACTCAAATATGCAGGTACTATAGTGAATGCTGGAACATGGCAGAGAGTAGGCATCTCAAAGAGTTTGGACAAAATACTCTGAATGCATGAGAGAACAATCCAAGAAAAAAGACATCTTTACAATAGGAGCTGCACTCCAAGGTAAAGCAAGTGTCTGCTCATTATGTAAACATTGCTTGGTAAGCTTCGGTCTGGTGATATTCCACTCACTATTCACTGAATAAAACCATAAATTAAGTTGTATTTAATGCTTATTTCAAGGCAGATGGGATTGACACCTGGTGCGCAACAGCCTTCAGTTTCAGGGGCTTCTCTGAGTCACTATTTGTTTGATTTTAATTTTGGGGCAAAAGCAATTGTCTCTCCTTCATAAGGGATATTATATAAACGTCATCTGTATGGCCACAAATAAAGCAGCACTTTAGTGTTCATCTTACTCATCTCTGTGGTAATATTCTGTATGCCCACAAATAAAGCAGCACTTTAGTGTTCATCTTACTCATCTCTGTGGTAATATTCTGTATCATGCTTAGTAGTGTTGTCAAGTCAATTTAATCAGCAGTCTCAGCCAATTATTAAAATGTCTGTTGGATACATAGATTTAATTTTCTGTTTTCAAGGAACAAGTTCTTTTTTAAAGTTATGTGCATAAAATTAGTCATAACATTACTCACAATTTCCTTGTCCCCACTCCACAACAGTGACTAAGTAATCTCAAGATTATGTGCTATTATTTTCCTCACTGTTATATGAAGTCCCTGTCATAGGTTGTGACCCTCAGTTATTGATTGATATGTTACTACATTTTGCAATATTTTTGGTAATGTACTTATAAGAAAGGAAAACTAATACATTGTATTTCTGTACCTACAAAAGGAAAACAAGTGAAAGCCTTTTTTTTTTTTTTTACAAAATAACTTACTAAAAGTATGTTAATGCAATTTTCAGTAAGAATGTATGATTCTTCAGCCTGAAAAGATTAAGAAAATAATTTAGCATATGATAGACATAAATAATCATTTTATAATAATTGCTATTGTTAGTCAGTTACAAATAAATAACAGATTCTTTGACTTTTTGTCATTAAAATTTGCAACATAAGAAACAAATCCCATTTGTTCTCCTTTGGTGTTTTATAAACTGTGGTTTCAGGTCAAAATAAACTTACTACTATTGATTCTTTCCCTGTCTTGGACATATTACATTGTTAATTGTGTATATCCCTTAACTTAGTTCAGGAGGCAGGAAGATGATTTTCATAAAGATAATATTTAGGGCAGTGTGGACAGTTATAGATTAGGACTATAGAGTAGTAGTAAGATGCTAAGATTTATATCCATTTTCTTTAAGAAAATAAAAAGAATAAAACAAATCTGAAAATGTAATGATGTTTTATCACTAGAAAAGACATTAGAGAGGTATATACATGATCTTTCAGTAGTTTTAATGCACCCAGACATGGACTTATGATTGACATTAGATACTTCAATACTCTTCCTTTGCAGACTATACTGGAAAATAAAAGAGAATGTGTGTTAGCAGAAAGTCCTTCTCTATATACTTTTACATTCTTGGCATGCTTTTTTCTGAATCTAAAAGAGTATATATAATCTCAAATAAAATTTAAATAAAAATGTTGGCTATTCATGTGAGCATCACTTAAGTTTTTAAATCATTTTAAAACAAAACTGACCAAAGTCTATCAAGTAAGGAAGCACTTATCTCAGTAATGAAATTGAGATGCAAAATGTCTCTATATGCATGCCCAAGACCATAAAATAATTCTCTAAGTTAAAACCTAGATGCAATTCAATAGAAGAGAGCCTTTGAAGCCTACATTACATCCGTTCCTCAGCAAAATGAGACTCCTAGTCATGTGTGCTATAAATGAATATAAATAGTAGACACATTTAACATGTTGCTGGTGATTCTAATGCCAGACATGAGCATGTCCAGAATTTGTTTTAGAATAAACCCTGTTGCAAGTAGAATTATATTAACAGGAAATTATAGAAATAACATAGTTTTAGATTTGTTTTTGTATGAAATGGTAGAACATTGATACCCTTCATTGCAATCATGGGTTTGGGCATAACATAGTCACTTAAAAATATTATGTCTGTACTTATTGATTAAAATTCACTTGTTATATTTTATCAAAAAGCTCTGAATCAAAGATTTTGGGATACTTTCCAACATTGTCATAAGAAAAGCTAAAGAACCTATTATTATTCTAAACTAAAACAGTGTAGCTAAAAAAATGTTAAATTATGAGATAAGAACAGAAATTTAAAAAGAAAAATAATGATGGATCAAATCATTACATTTTATGGGTAGTATCTGCAAATATTTCATGATGAATTAAAATAGTGCGGCCATCAACTACCATCTGGTGAGTGTTTATATGATAAATTGTACAGGGATACATGAGTTTCTGGTGGGATTTAATGAGCTGGAAGAACTAAGAATCTACAAACCATTCTCTACAAGGATTACAGTTAGACAGGCTTCCAATTACTGGCAAAAAATATTATTGACCTGTATATATCATGATATACTTCCTGGTAACAGAGTGTTTATAATTAAGATATCATTCATGTCAGATCCAATATTGTTATAAAATTTGTTTGTAAATATGAGAATTGATTAAGTGAATTCTGTTTGAATAATAATAATAATAATAATAACTCCATGATCTCTCTTTGAAAAATTCTATAACATGGAATTTATGTACCAAAAAGTAAATTGTTTTTCTTTTTAATCTGCTAAAGATAAATTTTTGGAATTGAAAACTCTGCTGTGTTTTATATGAGGAGTAAGAAAGAACTTATTGAGCTGCATATTTCACTCACTTTTTTCTCTTTTAACATCATTTCATTCTTTGTACTAGAAAAAGAGTTCTATTTTCTATTTTTAGTTGAAATACATAGTTATTATTCTTCATTATTTTAAACTGGCATAAATAAAAAGCTACATTTTCTCAGAAAATAACTAGAAAACTTATCAGTGGCTTTTCACTCACTCCTGGGAGTGAGAAAAAGCAATTCATGAAAAATTTGCAGAAGTAGCACAATGATATTTCATTTTCTCAGAAATATTTCAAATAATGTTTCTGTTCATGTCTTCCTCATTCTTTTAAAGGAGTTTTAATTTTTATTAATCATACATTTAACTAAAGTAAAATTACATCACTTCCCTCCTTCTTTATTCTTCCCCCAGCCTCATGTTGACTGTTATTTTTATAAGCACATACCTATACACATATATATGCACAAACATATAAATACAACCTTCTGAGTCAGATTCGTTTGTGTCCATATAGTTTGAGAGCTGATCCTTTTGTATTAGACAACAAATAACAGCTTATCCCTTATTCTCCTTTTCCAGCAGTAACTTATTGACTACAACTTTTATTCTAGGATAAGGACACTATGACCTTTTACATTAGTAAGCAATTGGTGATATTGCTATTATTTATGCATTCATTCCCAGGAGCTTTTCTTTCCTACTCTTATGGCTTTCACAATCCTCATTTGCCTTCCTTTATGATGTTCTGAGAGCCATCCATGCAGATCCTATGAAGCAGCTTTATCTGTTGGGGAAGGACTCCCTTGGTTTCTAAATTTCATTCAGTTATGTTTTGGCATGATGGTATTCATTTCCAAAAAAAAGATGACCCTTTGATAAGGAATGATAGCTAAACTTATCCATAGATGCAAAAATATGGTTTAGAATCGTAGGTTTTAAGGTATTGTTCATTTCTAGCAAAGTGGCAAGCATATGTATATATATATATATAAATATTCATGACATTATGACTTAAGTATCTCTGGGTAGTTGTCTCTGGTTCTAGTACAAGGCATGATTTTCTCATGCATAATGACAAAGATAATTAGACAGCTGTTGTTTTCCAACAATATGAGAGTTTCACTTATTGAACTTTTATTTGTACCTGATCATGACGCTTATTGTTGTTGTTCATAGTTGCTGCAAATTGCTAGGCCTATCTTACTAAGGTGTACAAGGTGCACCTTATATAATATATTGTGTTATTATTATTGTAACTTATATCATATTTTCAGTACTATAGAAGCCAGACCAGAGGAAAGCTTAATTCATGAATGATCCAGCTTTAATCATCTAACTCCTAGCTGAAGAGTAGGGGATCCTCAGTGATAAGGTTTTACTTATTGTAATTTCTGAAGCAGCTGAAGGATATACCAATGATATAGTCTGTACTACTTTGGAAGTCAGTTCATATAACACTCTGGACAGCCATTTGATAGGATGTTAGGTTTCTCGTTCTTATTACAGAAGTATTGGGCAGTTGTGATTTTTGCTTGTTTGTTTATTTTATTTTGTTTTCATGCAAAAAGCATTATAAGCCCTAAATATCTAAAATTTATATATTTATATATTATAATTTATAATTTTATGTAAATATAACATGGTGAGATTACTTGCAGCTTTATCAAACAGCCTTGGTGATACTCATTTCTTTTAGAGACCTTTACTTTCTATACATACAAAGTAAATATATATGTATATGTATATATATTCATATATTGCTGGTCTGTGTTCTGGATGCTATCCATGAAGATCTTCTGGTAGGAGATGCACTCTCTGAGGAGGAAAGGGAAGCCAGATCAAGGCAGCCGCTGCTTTCTTCAGTGACTGCTGCTATGGTAAGATGCTACTGCTACGGTAAAATACTTCTATGTTGTTAACAGGATGCCTGCACTGCTCTGGCAGATATTAGGGGCATTGGTCAGGAACCAAGGTCAGGGCCACTGCGTGAGAAGTCACCATCAAATTGCAGATGAAAAGAATCACTTGGAGAAAGCCTTCCTCTCCTGGAAGTGTAATATCTCTCATGTGATAGAAGCTCTCAGACAATCCATGAGGGAGTACTTCTTACACCCTTTATTCCTTCTGGATAGGATTTTACATATATATTGGAATAAGTTGAGGTTTGACAGCAGACACTTTCTATTGGCTTGGCCTGAGATGTTAGGGGTGTCTCATGTGCATGTGGAGGTACTTGGGGCACTGCCCCTACATGACTGATTATCACTATCCTCTCCATAGCATGCTTTGGTCACATGACAGGGTCTGATCAAAAGCAGATGAAGCTCCTACTGTCCTCTGGCATGAGGTTCCTGGGGCCTCCAACCCATTCAACCTTAAAAAGTTTCCTGGCATTGTCCACTCTCCCACAATTCATTGTGGATTGCAGAGAATGAAAAGGAAAATAAATTACATCAGAATAAAAATTTGTCTAAACACACTTATTTTTAACAAGCATAAATAGGTACTTTCACAAAACAATATTTTATATGTAAATAATAAGAAACATTACTCAATATATTAAAACAGTAAACTATACAAAGAGTAAACAATAATATCTTCAGAAAGAGGAAACAAAGTAATAAAATAAATGTTAAAGATAATAAATAACATTGTATAGTTTGATTTTCTACCTACATTATGAAATTTATTCTTAAACTTTAACACATAGCATAAGGCTAATCTCTTCTCCCAGGAAGTACTCCAATTTAAATAGATATGAATTATAATGGATCTGGGATAGCATTACTGAGGACATTTGGTATCATGACTCTGAGATGGATGCACATTTTGGACCAATAATTTGACTGTGTTAAGATTATTCTGTTCATAATGGAAGAAATCATCAACTTGATTTCTTATCTAAGATGATTAATGTTCTGATCAAAAGATTTGAGAAAATTTTCCTACCATTATTGTTTTCTGGAGGTGTGTTCAAGGGTGTCTGTAAAGAATTCCTATGTAGTGAAAAGGGAAAAGTTTCTGATTGTTCATTTTTGAAACACAGAATGGAAAATCCTGCTTATTTTAGAAACTTTTATATTTTGCTTAACATTAATGTTTCCACTAAGCCCCACATGCATAAAATAATAATTAAAGAATTATGTATCCAGTTATATTGTGAGTGTTTAGAATTAAAGAGGAATAGAGTCAGCCTAAGGCAAATTTTTGAGTCAAGAATAACATTAGCAAGTCTATTCCCTTTGCTTCCAAAAGTTTTGTTTCCAAATTTTGTTTATGCATGAGAATCCTCTTAGTTCTTTTGTTTTGTTTTGTTTTGTTTTGTTTTGTTTTGTTTTGTCTTGGTGAGACAAAGTTGTTCTGTCAGGGTACCTGCTCTGTAGACCAGGCTGGCCTCAAACTCAGAGATCCACTTGCCTAACCTTTCATAGTACTGTGATTAAAAGTTAATGCTACAAATGTCTGGCTTCTATTAGGATGTTCTGTTTGCTGTCAGAACATCATCTAAAAGAATTGTAATAAATCAGGTACACAATATTTAACAAAGAAGAAACTTGATGGAAATATTGTTAAGGTCCCACTGGTTTACCCTGCAGCCTAATTATACACTAGTGAAATTAATAAAAATGTCCCATTGTTCAACCCTGCTGTGGTTATACATTGTCTTAAGGTGCTCTCCAGACTCTAAGGTACACGTATGCAAGAAATCATTGTAAAGACTTCATAGTCCTGAGAATTTTATTTTATCATATTAAGTATTACCCCATGTCACACAGTATAACACTTGATCCTTACTGTTACTGTTGAAATTAAGACCCCGATACATCCATAGATTTTAAAATCTATAATTATTGAAAATAAGGTCAAGATAATTAGTATATTTATAAAAATATTGAGAAAAATAATATGTAGGGCAAGTTTTTTGGTGACTTAGCAAAATTTTTGGTGCCTCCAAATTATGATCATCATCCGGGTATTTTTTTCTATGCAAGTAGCAGCATTTTGATTCTAAGCAAAATATTTACAACATACCTTGTGATGTGTCTTAAATGACAATGTTGTTTGAAGATATTAAAATTAATTATGATTAGTAGTTGGGGGGATCTGAGTTTTTCCATAAAAGAAATTTTTTACTAGTGAAAACAGGAGGTAGAAAATTATTTAATTCTATGTATTAAATTTAAATTTATGAACTTCTGAAGAAAATAAAAAAATAATCATGTTCACTGTCAACTTTAAGGTCCTAGTCTTTATGAGAAAATTAGATTTTAAATAAATACTTTTTATTGTTATATTGAACAGTTCCAATCAGAATATTATATGAGATACTTGGTTTTTAATTTTTGAAATGAACTGTACTTAAATATAGAAATTTTGCATATGTTAATAGTAACTGTTAAATGTTAATAATATTTGCCAATAGCCAACTCATAATATTTACTGGATGGTGTTCAAATGGGAAGGAGAAGACAAAGTGTTATAGCACCATGCTTAGGTAAATAATATTAAGCTATATGACAGTTGTCAAAAATATAGAGAAAAATACATGATTTCACTTGTGTAGAATATAAAATGAAAAATATAAATCTGTGCAAACAGATGAAATCATGATAATCAGGTAAGTGAGACTGATAATTGGGAAGAAATGGAGTGAGATTTGTCATAGGATACAAAGGAGATATAGATTATAAACCATTTTGACCATATAAATCATCAAAAGAACATGATAAGGATTGTGGGCAATAGGCTAGTGCAGTTGGGAATCTTACAAAAGGAGATTATATCTTCTCTTTCATTATTGTACCATGATGTCCATTATTATACCATTTATTTATTTTACACACACACACACACACATACACACACACACACACACACACACACACACACACACACATATATATATATATATATATATATATATATATATATATATATCTTTAAAAACATAAAATTTAAACTAATGGAATTGTATATAAGTCAATGACCTATGTAATAGATTTTTTAGAATAAAAATTAATTTCAAATTTTTCCTTTCTCAACACTTGGTGTAACATAAAAGAACACTTGTTTATTATCTTAAAATTTTCTAAAAACAGTTAACATAAAATGTCAGATTTTCTTCCTATATTAAAAACAATCACAACTTCACATAATAAAATGTAACCCAAACATTGAGAAGATATCTTAGTTTTGTTAATTGATTATCAATTTACAAATACGTTAATTTTTTTCTGTGCACTATTTAAACTTAGAGGTTAATTATTTTCCTAAAGTTTGATTTTTTTGTGTGTGTGTATTTATGTTTTTAGAAATAAACTTTGATAGCTATTTCAACAGACAAAAAAGTATTTGGAAGTCTTTAAGCTCTTTCAGAAGGACAAACAACAAAAACTCTGAGTACTCATATGCACCATGTGTGCAGCTTGAACATCATATTGGTCCCAACAAGTGGAACAGGAACAATCCCAAAAGTTGTTTCATAAACATGGGATATGCTCTTTCTAGCTGGGATGCCTTGTCTGGACTCATTGGTAGAGAAGGTGCCTAACCTCACAGAGGCTTGAAAGGCCAGAGTAGGGAGATAGGCAGGGGGAACCTCACCCAACTCAGAAGTGAGAGTTGGTGACCAGGAAGGAGATAATTATTGAGATGTAAGGTGGATAATTAAAACATAAATATTAAATAAAAAGTAAACTATGAGCACTATTGTTTACTGTTGCTTTATCAAGATAGAATGAGATATACACATGCATGCATACACACACACACACACACACACACACACACACACAATCATGTGCATACACACATGCATAAACAAATGCACATGCACTTATCTGCACACACACATTCATGTGCACATAGTCACTCAGGCACAATCAAAGACACATATGCAATACACTCATTGTACCCACAAGATAATGTAAGATACATATATGGACATGCACACATACATATACATGCATAAGCCCTCCTTTGAACAAAGAGAGTTCTTGATTATTGACTTTCATGTTAATTGGATACTATCACATAATATTTTTAACCAAGAAAAGCTAAGTGCAAATCTTATCTTCAGAGTTCTGTAGATACTATAGTTTTTTTGTTGTTGCTGTTGTTGTGGGTTTTTTTTGTTTGTTTGTTTTTTTCATACTAGCCTTTATCCCAGAAAATTTAAGGATATTTTACATCTGGCCAAATTGCTTAACCTTGTTCCATTTACCTTTCTGACTACCAATCCTGCTGTGTTGCCTACTACATTATATATCAGGAGAATTGTTCCACAATATTAGTGGATGACTTCTGTCTATGAGGCTCAAAAATCATCCTGAATGGCAATTTAAAAAATTCTGCAAAATTAACAAAAATCTGGATTATAAAAATTATTTTACAGGACAATGAAAAAAGTCTTACTTGGTGAATTTTATAGAACAAGGGTGCAGCCAGAACAAATTCTTAATAATACTATCAAAACCATATCTGCAAAGAGATTCTGAATCTAATCAATTTGATTATGTAGATCAATTATCACACCAATCTGTAAGTACATATTGCAAACTTTAAGA
The DNA here is from genome assembly GCA_902729485.2 of Mus minutoides. NCBI lineage: Eukaryota > Metazoa > Chordata > Mammalia > Rodentia > Muridae > Mus > Mus minutoides. Next base: position 49,858 of record CACVCL010019400.1, on the reverse strand, counting down.
CATTCTCACCATTTTTTCCAGGAACAGTCACAAAAAGCCACCTAACTTCCTTATGTATATGAAACACTTTCTTGCCTCGGGTTTCAGTTTTACACATCTTGTCATAGTGTGGTCCGCTAGATTCTTCACTTATCCATGGCATTTTGCAACAATCAACTAACAGCCCAAAATTCTGTGGGTTAGACAATGTAGAAGAATCCTTAATGCGAATTTTAGGTGACCTTTTTTCAGAACTTTATTATCTTCATTTGGCCTATTTGTGTACTACCTATTATCTTTCTTGAATCTCCACCTGAAAATGGGAGCAATGATCTTTTTGTTATCAACTATAGAAGGTTTTGTAGAGAATAAATCAGTTAACAAATTTTTCATGCTTAAAACACAGTTCCATTATGAATATTTTATTCATATTCAACTTTTATTTTGCTATTATTCTTTCAATAGTATACACTGAGACCAGATGACATATTTTCACTTACAAACTTATTATACAAGCTCCTAGTATTCATCTCATTGTATTCAATAACTTAGAATTTGAATGGATGAATTTATTTATAAATAACAGACTTTTTTTAATTTAGAGAATATTCTTAGAGATAGTTCAGAAATGTGAAATACAATTTTATTTATTTATTTTTAAAGTTAATGGGCTTTTTCTTACTCAACCTAGAATAAAAAAAGGCCAAAGGTAGTTTTGAATGACTAAATAAGCAAATGAAAGCAATTACATAGTTGAATTCAGTTACATAGCTTGTGTTTATTTAAGTTGTGAAATAAAAGGCAAAGTGGCAATTAGGCATCACAAGTCCAATCATACTCATTTCATTGAGCTTTCACTTTTTAGTAGTCTGAGTTAATTTAATTAAAATTGAGCCAGTGGAAGTGACCATCTGTTTATAATTTCCACTGAGGATGGAAGAAATAAACCTAGGCTCAAAATATACCATGAAAAATAAGGGTTACTAAAGGGAAAGAATTAGTTCCTGTCAATTCTGTGGCAACAGTTCCAATGAAAATGTACTGCAAAGCAACTATTTATACTGTCTAGAAATACATAATCTCTTGCCTTATTGACTGGAGTTAGCAGATGCTCGCAAATCAATGCCTTTCATATTAACATGATTCTATGTTAAACCAGCATGAAGATACCCATGTGCACTAATGATTAACTAGAGGGCATAATGAAATGTTTCTATGTATTTAGAACAACTCTTAAGAGAACATACTGTTGCCACAAGTAACATTCATTCAATACTAGACCATTTTTATTATAGAATTACAAAAACAGAAATAACCTTTCATCATACTTTAAGGATGCTCCAACACCTTATTTTTACATTCATACTTTACAGTCACATTAAATATAAACTCATCTTCTAACAGTGCTGCACCTTTATTTTTCCCTTTGCTGTGAATAGCAGCATTGTCAGCTAAAATGGAACTCTTGTATGTCAGCATGCATGCAAAGGATTGATTGTACATTGCTAAAGGGCCAAGTACGGGGAAGGTTATTTAACAAAGAGCAATAAAAGGCTCCTTCAAATGTTTTTGAAAGAGGCGTTTGTTGAATTTCTTTTATGTGACTATGTACTGCATTATACTTTGTGAATAGATATTTATAGTTACAATAGTATTTTTGAATTACTTAAACAGTTCATGTTTTTTTTTTTTTTGTTAACAAAATAAACAGTCTTATTAAAATGAATAGTTAGAGTAATTCTCCAGTTATTGAAGAAAAGAGGGACTGAAAAGTAGTGCAGTGATGAAGCAACTGACTGGCATAGATAAGGCTGGATCTGTACTTAACAATACCAACCTTTACATAATATAGGAAACTGACTGTATATGAGATAGATCCGCAGGTGGGGCAATCTCTGGATGGCGTGTTTTCTTTTCTTTTTTTTTTTTTTTTTTTTGCTTTTGTTTTGTTTTTGTTTTTGTTTTTTTTCGTCTCCATCCCATATAAAGCTACCAAACCCGGACTTATTGTCCATGCCAGGAAATGCTTGTTCATGGAAGCCTGCTATGGATGTCTTCTGAGAGGTTCTGCCAGAGCCTAACAAATACAAAGGCAGAAGCTCGCAAGCAACCATTGGACTGAGTTTGGGGGTTCCAGATGGAGTAGTTGGAGAATGGACTGAAGGAGCTCAGGAAGGTTGCAGCCCCATGGAGGGAGCAACAGTGTCAATAGGCCAGACCACACCCTGGGAGCTCCCAGGGACTGGACCACCAACTAAATAATACACATGGAGGGTCCCATGGCTCTGGCTGCCTGTGTGGTAGAGGATGGCCTTGTTGGAAATCAGTGGGAGGAGAGGCCCTTGGGCCTGAGGGTTTACCATGCCCCAGTGTAGGGAAATGCCAGGGGGAGAAATGGGAGTGGGTTAGAACCCATCTAGAGGTAGGGAGAGGGAGAATGTGATAGGGTGTTTTGGGAGACCTGGAAAGGGGAAAACATTTGAAATGTAAGTAAAGAAATTATCCAATCGAAAGAAAGAAAGAAAGAAAGAAAGAAAGAAAGAAAGAAAGAAAGAAAGAAAGAAAGAAAGAAAGAAAGACAGGAAGGAAGGAAGGAAGGAAGGAAGGAAGGAAGAAAGAAAGAAAGAAAGAAAGAAAGAAAGAAAGAAAGAAAGAAAGAAACCTTTTTCCATGAATGCATGAATATTTCTACCTGTGGTGTAAAACAAAAACAAAAACAAAAACAAAAACAAAAACAAAACAAAACAACAACAACAAAAAAAAAAAACAGATTATTTTACATTTTAAAGCTCTTACTAAAATTAAGTCCCTAATACAAAAGTAAAACTAGTAGTTAGATAAAGATGATACACCCTAAATGGTGAAGCCTGTCCCAGGTGAGGGAGAAATCACCTTCAAATTATGGTCTTTGTGGTGTACAGGATACTTATTTTCAATTAGATTAGTTTTCACCCTATTCCTCCATTGCTAAACCAAACTGAATCTTGAAATTGTCTATGTTCAGTTAATATAGCACACTTACAATTAACATTACATGTGAGGCAATTCTTTAAGAATAGTCACCATATTAGAAAATACAGTTTTCCAAATTAAACAATACTATTTCATGTTTCTCTTACTTACTTCATACCTTGAAACGTGACAGGAGACCAGAATACTTAAGTCATTTCCCAAGGTCACCCACAGCATGGACTTAGGGAATACTTAAGTCATTGCCCAAGGTCACCCACAGCATGGACTTAGTGAAGTTCTTGAAGCAGAAGGGGATTAACAAATTCCAGACTGAGAGATCAAATCAAAAAGGACAAGATAACCCAGGGAACCTATTTATTCTAAGAAAGTGCCTCTGATGTATTATGTTTGAATTAAAATACGACCCAGTGAAGCATATCTCACAAATAATGTTCACATTGTACTTTATTGTAGACTGTCTTCTCAAATATCTGTGTTCTTCACCAGGAAATAAATGTATAAGATCACAGCTCCTTTTTATCATCTGTCTCTTTTTATCTTTCTTTCTTTCTTTCTTTCTTTCTTTCTTTCTTTCTTTCTTTCTTTCTTTCTTTCTTTTCTATCTCTATACATTCTTGTCTCCCTATCTATACAAACATTGATTTAAAATTTTACATTTAAGTGGTATTTTATTCAATTAAGATTAGATAATGAAAATCTGTGTTCAATTTTTCTAAATTTTCAGAAGCAATAGTGAACTAAGAACTTTTAGCCTTTATTTCTTTTCCTACTTAAGTTCTGAAGGTCAATGATAAATTTTTGTTGTGACTTTCCTTTTTTCATTGAGATAGTTAATAAATTAAAACATCACTAAATATGATTTCAAACATTTTGAAGAGTGACCTAATTCACATAAAATGAACATGTTAATATAATTCAGACAATGTGTAACTTTATTGTGTAATCATGGCATATTCTAAATGTTAATTTAAAGTAGACTTCAGCTGTGACATGGACTGTATTTGCATAAGAAATATCAATAAGTTGAAAATATAATGAAATTAATAATGTCTGACTGTTTAGATACAAAATGAAAGGTAACTGCAGACCTGGTTCCAAACTACCTTGCTTTGTTAGAAATATTAGTAAGCCTATCAGAAATAATAAAAATTTTATTAAAATAAAATTAACATTAATAGAGTAGATTTTCATGAAACAAAATTTCAACTTATATATTAGTTTCCAGTATGATGTAAACAAAATATAATGTAGGAATCACACATGTTGTTACAATAAGGGAAAATGTGGTTAAATAAATGCAGTTGACCTAATGAGAAAGATAACATATAGTTAAACAATAAAATAACAATTAGACGATAGAATGTAATGAATTCTGTGTGTGGTTCTTAAATGCAGATTACATTCACAGTGGCACCGGGACAAATAAATTACTTTGTGTGAGTAGAAGGAGCTAAACAAACCTAATAGTAACCCAGACAATCTTCCCTTTTCAATTAACCCTGTTACCTGAGGCAGCCACCACAGGAAAAGGCAGCACAAAGCTTTGGAAGTTTACATTTAGTTCATTCTAGTGTGTGTATAACTGATTTTTTAAATTATTATTTTATTAAAAATTGTATAAAAAGAAAGGACACTGTAATTTTTTTGTATTTATTTATTTATTTATTTATTCATTGTAATAACTAATGATAAAGAATATATGAGTTGGAAAAGGACGAGGTGGGACATGGGAAGACATGGAGGAAGGGGAAACATTTTAAAACATGATTCTTTTGACTTTTTCTAACTAGATGATATGGACAAATTACAAATAGCATATACAAATCAATGCTAAAATTCAGACTACCCTTATAAAGTATAAAAATTCTGGGGAAATCTTACAGGCTAAAATATAATAGCAATGAGTGTATGATCTTCCCCTTAGGGGAGAAATGCCTCTTAAGAAGAAAAGGTGAATGAATTAGCCAGGTGTGGTGGCGCACGCCTTTAATCCCAGCACTTGGGAGGCAGAGGCAGGTGGATTTCTGAGTTCGAGGCCATCCTGGTCTACAAAGTGAGTTCCAGGACAGCCAGGGCTATACAGAGAAACCATGTCTCAACAAACCAAAAAAAAAAAAAAAAAAAAAAAAAAAAAAAAAAGAAGAAAAGGTGAATGTTGGGTGATGAGTAAAGACTGAATATGTGCTAGAAACTTGAGCAATATGAATGAGTGTATTGTTAATTGTTTTCCAGTTGAAATTATTTGACAAAAAGGAATAAATGCAGACCTCATCTATATAGAAGGAGATGCAAGAACTTCTGTCTATTCGGTTTTAAGAGTGGATGTTTTATGCTAAGTGATTTTAAGAAAAACAATCTTAGTCTTTATTTTATTTGCATTTCTTCTGAGTTGAAAGCAATTTCATTAAAATCTGCCTTTATTTATTCATTGCCAAATACAAGAGTGGTGGAGAATATGTAAAGTTAGTTCTATTTGAAACACTAAGCCATAAAATGCACATCAGATGGAAATCTGATTTCCATCTCACAGAATAATAAAACCGATAGTAAAATGTAAAAGACAGAATCATGTAAGGATTGCCCGGAATATCAATCACAATTGTCAGTACTATTGAAGAGGGTAGAATGCATGTGTGTGTGTGTGTGTGTGTGTGTGTGTGTGTGTGTGTGTGTGTGTGGTGTCAGTTGTCAATTATATGACTTAACTAATAGCATGCTACTTATTCAAGTCTCATAAACTTTTGTGAACAAGATTCTGACTAAATATGAAATATGATTTTTTTCTGTACTTAATCACAAAGTATAGGATCAAGAAAAATTTCAAAAACAGAGAGCTCCCAATTCTAAAATTGTGAAATTCTTTGTTCAACTTCAGCTTCTCAAGACTGATCAAGATTATGAAGTGGAAAACAATATTCAAAAGAATGAACAGTGTCACCATATATACTTGGAAAACTGAATATCTTCTACCCGCCCCCCCATCTCAAAGTAGATAAGGAAGGCTACAAAGAATGTTTGAGAAAGCTTAATTATGGTTTTAGAATTGATAAGTATTTTCTTAGCTTCAAATTTTCACATGAACTGGTCTTTAATTTATAAGAAAATCTAGTGACCAGTAAAAATGCTGCTTTTATTTCTTCAGATGAAGTGATGAGATGAGATTCATAGCCAAACTATGGGAATGCTCATCTTGGGCTGTGCCCAGAGCACTTTCTTCTCTGTTATAACTATCCCTAGACCTGGGCCTGGAAGCTTCTAACCTCTCTGTAATCTCATTATCGAATTCCTTTATCAATTACTGGCTTCTCTAGTCTTCTGACTGAATTAGTCTCCCTGGCTTTATACTAACTTTGGCAACTCTTTTTAAATCTTCTGTCTCCTTCTCATTCTCTGACTTGTTCTGTCTTTACTGTGTCTAGGTTGTTTTCTCTATAACTTGTCTCTATAAACTGTCCTGGTAAGACTGCTATACTCACACAATACTGACTACACACCACAGCACAGCACAGCACAACACAGCACACCATCCTTTATTTTCTCTGTATGCTCTTAAGTAGCCTATTTTCCTCTGCTTTTCTCACATGTGTTTGTGTATCCTACCTCCGATTCATGCTGTCAAATCTCTCTTTAATTTCATTTTGTATGACCCTCAATTAGATATTGCTTTCAAACACAGCTGCTTCCTTCTATAAACTAACCTTACTATTCCTGTTAGGGATTAATGATGTAAACTAAGGCCATGTCTAACATTCCAGCTTGTTCATATCTTTGTATGTGATTTTTTTGCCTGATCAGCCTTATTGCAGGATAAAAAAATTCTCTATAGGACAGGGGTAGAAATGAGTTCCTGATGATTTCAGAGAGGGAAGTGGTAAGGATGGAAAAGCAGAGTTCATCAAGGATATTATGAAAATGTTTCTTCTTGTCCAGATAGGGGCCAGAAGGATGAATAATTATTTAAGAAACTACTGTGTAGAACTCAATGGATGTGAGATAGCATTAAGATACTAAGAAGAAAGTAAGTTTGTGCCTGGCGTGATGGCGCACACCTTTAATCCCAGCACTTGGGAGGCAGAGGCAGGCAGATTTCTGAGTTCAAGGCCAGCCTGGTCTACAGAGTGAGTTCCAGGACAGCCAGGGATATTCAGAGAAACCCTGTCTCAAAAAAAAAAAAAAAAAAAAAAAAAAAAAAAAAAAAAAAAAAAAAAAAAAAAAAAAAAAAAAAAACCCACAAACAAACAAACAAAAAGAAGGTTTGTGTGAGTTGTCATGTGTTAGGTGAGGATGTGATAGATATAAACTGGAAGAGTATTTAGGTGCCTAATAAAGAACACAGACTTCAAGATTAGGTCATGTAATATTGTCTGCAATACTTTTGTTCATGAGAATAAAATCCATATTTGAAACTTACTATATCTGTGGAATATTGAGCAAAAGATAACTGTGAGAGTTTCCTTACTAGTTAATATTTATCCATCATTTGACAAATTTGAAAAACAAGAAACATCATATAAAGTGGAGAAAAATTTTAAACACACAAAGAATTAATGAAAAATGTAAATTCTCTCCAATAAAATCTTTGCAACTTTACTTAGACCTGGACTGAAAAAGAAGAAAAACATTAAATATACAAGTATGACATGTCCCCTTATGACATGAATATATCAATAAATTCAAGTTGTTGGACGTGTAGCTTAGATATAACCAGGAAATGTGACAGTAAGAAATACTAATATTGTATTCTATTTAAAACCTCACAATCCTACTTCCTTCAAAGAAATACGACTATGCATTATAAAATAATGCAGCCATTCACTCTCTTATGGTGAAAGCTATGCATTATTGATTTGATAAAGTTAAAAATTGCAATTTGTAACTGTTTTCTGTTATGTATTAATATAAGTCCTTCATTGTACATGCATTGATCTTCAATCCTGATTACAATACCATTAACAGTTGTACAAAGGAAGACTTAAAATGATGAAATAGTGCTCTCAAAGGCAAGCTGTCAACAAAAAGAATATCTTCATTTTAATCAAGGTCCAGGAGTGTATAGAATATTGTATAGAATATAGTATAAAGAACTGTGATCTATTGGGCCACATATTTAATATACTCTTTAAACACCCTACTAGCCCAACTTTAAAACCAGAATAATTTACACCACTGTAACCTGACTCATGGGTAAAATGAAAATGGACATGATCTTTGTAGCATGCCTTCCATCAAGGGCTGTTTACTATGCTCAGTAGGTGGAAGAGATACAAAGGTGAGTGTGATGAATGTCAGAATGCCCCAACAGACACTCTGTAGAGCAGCTTGTTTTAAAAACTGTAAACATTTATGCAAATGAGTCATCAAGGTTTAGTAAATCTCCACTCACATTGGGGGTATGCTTTTTGTTTGTTTGTTTGTTTGTTTGTTTGTTTTTGTTTCTTCTTCTTCTTCTTCTTCTTGTTCTTGTTCTTCTTCTTCTTTTTCCTCCTCCTCCTCCTCCTCCTGCTCCTCCTCCTCCTCCCCCTCCTCCTCCTCCTCTCCTTCTCTGTCTCCTCCTTCTCCTTCTCCTTCTCCTTCTCCTTCTCCTTCTCCTTCTCCTTCTCCTTCTCCTTCTCCTTCTCCTTCTCCTCCTCCTCCTCCTCCTTCTCCTTCTCCTCCTCCTCCTCCTCCTTCTTCTTCCATATTTTCTTTATTTACATTTCAAATTTTATCCCCTTTCCTTATTTCCCTTCCCCAAAACCCCTACCCCATTAGAACTCTCCCTGCTTACTAACCCACTCACTCCCACTTCCCTGTCCTGGCATTCCCCTACACTGGGGCATGGAGCCTTCACAAGACCAAGACCTACTCCTTTCATTGGTGTTCCACAAGGCCATCATCTGCTACATATGTGGCGGGATCTTTGAGTCCCTCCATGTCTACTCTTTTGTTGGTGGTTTAGTCTCTGGGAGCTCTGGGGGTACTGATTGGTTCATATTGTTGTTCTTCCTATAGGGCTGCAAACCCTTTTACCTCCTTGGGTCCTTTCTCTATCTCTTCCATTGGGGATCTTGTGCTCAGTACAATGGATGGCTGTGAGAATCCACGTCTGTATTTGTTAGGCACTGGGAGAGCCTCTCGGAAGACAGCTATATCAGGATCCTCTCAGCAACTACTTCTTGGCATCCAGAAAGGTGTCTGGGTAACTGTATATGGGATGAATCTCCAGGTAGGACAGTCACTGTATGACCTTTCCTTTAGTTTCTGCTCTAAACTTTGTATCTCCTCCCATGGGTATTTTGATCCCCTTCTAAGAAGGACCAAAGGATCCACACTATGGTCTTCCTTCTTTTTGATCTTCATGTGGTCTGTAAATTGTATCTTGGGTATTCCGAACTTCTGGAATAATATCCACTTATTATTGCGGGCATAACATGCATGTTCTTTTGTGATTAGGTTACCTCACTTAGGATGACATTTTCTAGTTTCATTCATTTGCCTAAGAACTTTATGAATTCATCTTTTTTAATAGCTGAGTAGTACTTCATTGTGTAAATGTACCACATTTTCTGTACCCATACCTCTGTGGAAGGACATCTGGGGTTTTTTTCCAACTTCTAGTTATTATAAATAAGGCTACTACGAACATAGCAGAGTATGTGTCCTTATTACATGTTGGAGCATCTTCTGGGTATATGCCCAGGATTGTTATAGCTGGATCCTTAGATAGTACTATGTCCAAATTTCTGAGGAACCACCAAACTGATTTCCAGAATGGTTGTACCAGCTTGCAATCCCACCAGCAATGGAGGAGTGTTCCTCTTTCTCCACATCTTGACCAACATCTGCTGTCACCTGAGTTTATGATCTTAGACATTCTGACTTGTTTGAGGTGAAATCTCACGGTTGTATTGATTTCTGTTTTCCTGATTACTAGGGATGTTGAGCATTTTTAGGTGCTTCTTGGCCATTCCATGTTCTTCAGTTGAGAATTTTTTGTTTAGCTCTGTACCCCAGGTTTAATAGGGTTATTTGGTTCTCTGGAGTCTAACTTCTTTGTATATGTTGGATATTAACCCTCTATCAGATGTCCGGTTGGGCAAGATCTTTTCTCAATCTATTGGTTGCATTTTTGTCTTATTGACAGTGTCCTTTGCCTTTCAGAAGCTTTGAAGTTTTATGAGGTCCCATTTGTAGATTCTTGATCTTAGAGCATGAGCCATTGGTGTTCTATTTAGGCAAATTTCCCCTGTGCCTATGTGCTCGAAGCTCTTTCCCACTTTCTTTTCTATTAGTTTCAGTGTATCTTGTTTTATGTGGAGGTCCTTGATCCACTTGCATTTGACCTTTGTACAAAGAGATAAGAATGGATCAATTTGCATTCTTCTACATGCTAACTGCCAGTTGAACCAGCACCATTTGTTGAAAATGCTGTCTTTTTTCCACTGGATGATTTTAGCCTCTTTGTGAAAAATCAAGTGACCATAGGTGTGTTACCTTTCCTTGTAGTCTGTACTTTAACTCAGTACAATAGTGCTCTGAATATAACCTCAGGTTTTAGGAGTGAAGCTGAGCAAGGTTAATTACTATTTCGAAGCCATTTGTTCGGTTTACTGTTTAAAGAAATTTGCAGTGCATCTTTCATCTCTAGGGCACTCTAGCTGCAGATGTCTTCAAACAGAATTAGGTTTTCATTTCTAATTTTAAAGAGAACATTTTAAATGAAGCAATCAGGCAGTTATGCACTCTCCCCCTCCCCTTACTCTTTACCAGAGGTATCCATCAGTGTATTGTACAATCAAGTTATATTGTTAAAGTATGATTTGCTGAAAGGNCATCTTTCATCTCTAGGGCACTCTAGCTGCAGATGTCTTCAAACAGAATTAGGTTTTCATTTCTAATTTTAAAGAGAACATTTTAAATGAAGCAATCAGGCAGTTATGCACTCTCCCCCTCCCCTTACTCTTTACCAGAGGTATCCATCAGTGTATTGTACAATCAAGTTATATTGTTAAAGTATGATTTGCTGAAAGGAAATCACTAACAATTTCATTTACAAGTCTTGCATGATACTTTAATTTTTTTCTTTTGAATACTTCAGGTGCAGAGAATTAGTTTAATTAAAATGCTGCCATTTTCCATGTGCAGTTTTTTCTTTTGTTTTTTGCTATGTCATACTCTATATTATACTTTACTTTCTTTTCTTTCTTTCATTTGTTTGTCTTTTGGGCTGGTTGTAGGTTGGTTGGGTTTTTTGTTTGTTTGTTTGTTTGTTTCTTAAGATGGAGTTTCATATCATGTAGAATACTTCCTATGTATGTGAAGATGACCTTGAACTTCATTTCCAATTTCCAATTTCTTTTCCTGATTTTTTTAGCAGGAATATTTTAGTATTAATGGTGTTCAGGATTGAATCTAGAACTTTATACCTGCTTTCTGAATGCTCCACTACCTGAGATACATGCAAGTCCTATTATATTACATTTTAAATAGTAAAATGTATCCCAATATATATATATATATATATATATATATATATATATATATATATATATATATATATATATATTTATAATTAGTAATGTCCAAGCTTGCCCTTCATTGCTATGATCACTTAAAATGATTTTTTATTTCCAGATTTTGCTCACAAATGTGTGTACTTTGCCTATGAACTACATATAGGATCTTTAACTCTAAAACCATCAGGGGCATTACCATTTTTACTAATTACTGTCTTTGAGGGTTAATGTGGTCTAATGTATTAGGGTAAGATCATTTATGCTTACTGGTGTGTAAGTTCATTTTGTACCTCTGATTTTACTTAAATTTATATTCTTAAATTAAGTTTTAATTCTGTATCCAGTTACATGAGTTTGAGTTTCACTTTTAGTGTTCTGTTGCAAAAGTCATTTGTGTTACTGTACATATGGCCTTGGTTTCTATGTTTATAGAGAAATGGATCCAAAGGTAAATTGGCTGAGTATATGCCTCAAGGTTTTTCTTGATTATTCATATCAAATAACAAAATTTGTACCACATTTTACAAATACTAACAATTTTAAAACATATTAGATATCAGTGTCACAAATATTTGCTACAATAATACATTGGATTTTTCACAACTGAATAATTATATATTTTCAACTTTTTCTAATCAGATCCACATCTTTATAACCACTATTAATGTTTCATATCTCATGCATTGGTCATATATTCCTATTATTGCATGTTTTATTTATTTCTCTAGAATATTATAATCAGTTATCCCTATGACCATACTCTGGTATTTAGATTGACAAAATACTAAAAACATCACAGTATAAAAATATAAAATGTTGCTTACAGCAAACATGTTGCCTTACCCTTTTGGATTTTTGATGGACAAAACCATCATTTATTACTGCTGCCATTAAGTCCTCAGCAAAGCCATACACTCAGTAAATGTTCATTTTTGCCTCTTAGTAGTTTCAATGCAGGGAAAAATGCTAGAAATAAAATAAGAAAAATGTCAGATAAAGAAAGTTTAGCTGATAATGTAATGAAAAGCTAATACTCATAGTACAGGGACAGGCTTGTGAAAATGTAAGAAGGTTCACCACACATAAATGAATATAAATAATGATCCCACAGGGCTCAGAGACTGGGACAATAAAAGAGATTTAGATCTCAATGTTCTAGATGAAACCTTAGCTTTTTCTTGTTCTGATTCCTTTTACCTATTCACCTAATAAAATGTTCTCTCTCTCTCTCTCTCTCTCTCTCTCTCTCTCTCTCTCTGTGTGTGTGTGTGTGTGTGTGTGTGCATTGTGTGTGTAAACATGTGTGTGTGTGTGTGTGTGTGTGTGTAGAAATACATGTATGTGGACACATGCATGCAAACTATAGGATAATTTCAAAGTACATTTCATCTTCAAATTGTTTGCAAAAGGACTTTTCATTGGCTTTGAATACAGCAAGAGGACTTTTGGAGCTGAGCAGAGAGGCCAAGATATCTGCTGGTCTCTGCTACTCAAAAGCTTCAATTACAATGCACATACAATCATGGTCAATTATTTACTAAGTGGGTTTTGAGTCTGAGCTTCTCATAATAGGAAGCAAGTCCTTTTTTTCAACTTCCAAGCATTATGTGACAAATCTTAAAGTTCCCAGGGAATATAGGCATATAAAACAAGTGTAGACAGTTGATAAAAATCATTTTGAATAATTTTGAAATTTACTTTAAAGTGATTACTTGGTATAAATTTATAACTTTCAAATATTAATGAGAATTGACATACTTATAAGACAGATTTATTTACAGAAATAAATTACAACCAAATATTGAGCACAGCTGGGCATTTTGCATTGTGAAATTTTAAAAAGTTGATTGAAATATTGACATTATAATAGTAATGATAATATTAATGTTTTAAATCATACATAGTAAAATAAAAAATTGGAAACACTATGTTTAGAAGCATTTCAGAAACTCTTCAAGATTATTTCCTAAAACTCAAGTCAAATATTCACTAAAATATTTTATGAAACTCATGTTAACTGTTCAAAACACAATTTTCAAAATGAAACATTCTAACACAATATAGTTCGAACATATTAATTTCACATATTGAGAAAATATTAGAAGTCTGCTCTATCTAAACCACTATATTTCTGTGAAGGCAGGAAAGTTTACAAATTCTGCAGAGCACTGCAGCTGATAATTTACAAGTCTGAATTCTGAGCTGGGTTGTTTTGGGAAAAACTGGCTTTCATTGCCAGGTTGAGGTCATGCACCATGCAAGCTGTGCATGATATATGTTTAGGATGAAAACAATACTGAGATACTGCAAAGCATGAGAAAGCATATCAGAAATATCTTGGTTTACCTGCATATGTAAATTTGATTTAAAATTCTATGTGTTGCACATTCTGAAAACTTTTTCAGCTGAAAGAGTTTTCATATTCTCGTTGTTTAGTTACGGGACTCATGAGGAGTCACAACCAACTCTTTCAGGAGCTGGGTGTAGACTGTTGTATTGATTCTCAGATAGAACACTGTGTTCCAAAGCAAAGCCGTCTGGATGTGGTGGCTCACAGGAGAATTTCCTTCATCTAGTGCCTGCTTTTCGTAGCAGGAATTAACTGGGAATGAGCTCCTGAATGATTGCCAAAAGAGGAAACCATCAAAGAATTGCAAACAGATTTCGGTATAATTTTCTCCATTTTATCAATGAACATATATTCTCATCAAAACAAAATATAGTAAGATAAAACTAACACTCTCACATTGAGGATGGACAAGACAAATGAACAGAAAGGGGGGAAAAGCCCCAAGAGAAGGCACAGCAATCAGAGACCTACTCATTCACACACTAAACGAGTCCCATACAAAGTCTAATGAAGGCTATAAGAAACTCACAGAAGACCTAGTGCAGACCCATGTAGGCCTGTGCTTGCTGCTTCACTCTCTGTGAGTTCATATGAGCCTTTCTTATTTGATGTATAGCTAGAGCCTATTCTCCTTGTGTCCTCAGTCCCCTGTGACTGCTACACTCCACATCCTCTTCCATTGGGTTGCCTGAGCTCTGAGGGGAGGGCTTGATAGAGACAATCCCTTTAAATTTGCATATTCTGCTCTCTCCCTCTTCTTTTTCCTCTCCCTCCCACTCCCATCTCTCTCTCTCTCTCTCTCTCTCTCTCTCTCCTTCTTTCCTCACCCCCCCTTGCATACTGTCTGGCTGTTGAGTCTCTGTGTTTGTTCCCATCTGCTGCAGGAAGAAAGGGAGAACATATTCATTATATGATAATCTGGAACAAAATGAATGCTTTTAAGATAATCGTTAAATAAATGTTTAAAGAAATATAATAAAATATATTTTAATATAGTCTTAATTGTATTACTTCAGCATTCTGTGTCTGTGAGTTTTTTTTTTTTTTAACTTGTTCTTTATACTGAAAGCACCCATAAAGTAACCTATGACATGATTTTCTGATACATTTTAAAATTCGGAGTAGACTTAAGAGGACCTTTTCTTGTGGATAATGTTAAGGCTAAGTAGACTCAGGAAAAATGTGGTCAATGCTTGTTTTTGTGGAATGAGTTAGTGGCCTTCCTCCCTAGGCTGCATGCTTCATGTTTGATTTCCCCTTTGGTAGGTGTTACTGTCATCTGTAGCCCTGTCCATTGATCACATATGCTCAGTCACATAAACAATGCCGCAATAAGATGTTATTTGTTTTTCCTCTGACTTTAGACATTTTCTCCCAGCCAAATTTCAAATCCTGATTTAATCATCGATCTTGCAAGCTATAAATTCAGTTTATACTGGCAGCTGCCTTAAAAACAGTCAAATAATAGTGTACCAAAGTACAAATTTATACTGAAGTTTGCACCCAATGTGCAGAACATTTTAAGCAACAATTTCTTCTTCAGACAATATATGACACATCCTTAATTTGGAAGAGAAAGTAAACTGCAAAAATATTTGGCAATTGTTTTAGAAAAATATAGAGATACATTTCTTTCTTGGTTATTTGAATATTCCTCTCATAGAAAACATTTTTAGATATATTTCTAATTGAATATAAATGGGCATATGCACAATGGTATATAGTCATTAACTGAAAGGCTATTTTGTGACATAAATTATTAAAATATTTAAATGTCATTTGTAGATCTTATATTTGATAAGATGTTCAATGACTTTAAAATATTTTTAACTATTATTTCACACATATTTTCTACTTACTCCCAATTACTATGTAAAGCAGTCAGGCTACAAATATAATGGGAAAATATTAACAACTGTTTTAATGAGTTATTTTAAGGAAACAGCAGATATGTGCAAATTGTTATGATAATGTTCAAAATATTATATCAGCTTGTTTTGAGCTGAGTTGGCAAGCGATAAAGATCTGATTGTTTTTGCTGAACTTGAATGTTGATTAAGGACTTGAGTTTTCCAACTAAAGATCAGTTCATCTATTCAATTGATTGTTTTCATGTTTAATGTTTCTATTGCAAATTCTATTACAGTGGCACATGCCTGTAATATGCCCACTTGTTAGAGAGAGGGTAGAGGCTAGCATAGGGGAAGACAAGCTTGTTCTACACAATAAATTCCAGTCCTGTAGCAGGACCCTAATACAAACAATTAAAAAGGTAATAATAAAGCAAACAAACAAACAAACAAAAAGCCACATTTTTTGGACTCTTGTTTCAGCAGAGAACACTTCCTCTATGCGGCCTCAAACGGATGTTAAAGTTAAATAATATCTAGCTGCCCACTCATAAGTCTTCCAATAATTACTGAAACCTGAAGTAATGTAGAGATGTTCGGTGGCCCACAAAATAATAAAATATCTCTCAACTGTTGACAATTGTTCCATGATAGTCATGTCCCACATTTGATTCATTCCTTCATTTCTTAGCAATGAAATGTTGTTCCTTAATTAGTGATTGTCAATATGTTTCTCCACTAGTGTGTACATTTGTCATGGCTGATCCTAGATGTTTTAAAATATAGTCCTAGTCATTCTGTCTATCCGCCCATAGATCAATGTTCATTAATCACTTGCATTCAAGAAACAGAATGGTAAAAATGATGCTCACATCTTATGCTGATGTATTATATTTTGGATTTGGCATCCTTGTAACTGCTTGGAATATTTATGCTTTCTTTTGGAACTAGTATGTAACAATTTGCACAATGGGAAATGTGCCTGATTTGAAGAATCCATGAATTTATATAGCTGTGATTTTAAGAACTATAATTGGCAAATCAAGTGTCAGAGTTATTTGAGCCCAGGCACTATGCACATGTAGAAAGCTGCCTATATTAACTGCTGCAGTTTGCCAGTTATGATTGCACCTTCCCTCAGCTTTCAGGCCTTTCACCCTGAAGTCTCAGACATGAAACAGATACAAACTACACAACTTTTTCAATTACAGAATTTGTATGGAAAAATAGACTACTTTAAGCAACTACATTCTGAGACGATTTCCTAAACAGCAAAATCATGATCTGTCTGAGAAAAATATCAAATAAAACTTCCAAAAGAAGGATTTGTTTATTTAAAATTTAGTTTAAAATTGTTGTCATCATTAAATTTTATTAACTACAAATTTCATAACACATTTATTATTCATAGGCTATTGTAGAACAAATTTGGAAATGATGCAAATATTTATATAAAAGATGAATTAATAGATGTATATAATCACATATACATATTGGAATATTATATGGTAATTACAAAATGTCTTTCTCTACAGTCCCGGAGCAAATAAGTCCTCAGGGAAAGTATTGACTCTTTGTCATCAAAATAGAAACAATGTGTCCACTATAAATCATTTCATTTTTAAAAAAGAAAAGAAAAAAGGAAAAATTCCCTATTGAATAGCTGTTTTTGGAAAGCAGTATGAAGGCAGTGGCTCAGATATACTAGGTTGTGAGCACAGTTTGAAATGTGATCCCTACCTGCATAGTACAACAGACCTTTGATACCGAGATCTCCAATAGATCCCCTTTAACTTTTGGAAATTATCATACATAATCAGAATGACCTCATTGTGAATTTATTGGAATACATTGGACTAGGATCTAGTCTCTTCTGCTTATTCCTTATATCCTTCCTTAGTTGAATAGAATTAGCCTTTCCCTGTGTAATATCATGTGTTTTGTTACAAATTACATTTTAATATTTACTATATTATGGTTTAAATTTTAAAAGTGTTTAGCACACAAAAAAAAAAACCATTTGAGTAACTCGTAGCATATTCTTCCATTTAATCTGAGAATATTTAACTCTTAAAATCAAATAAACAAACAAAACAAAAATGGAAACAAACAAAAAAACAAGCTTGGAACCACTGTGAATCTACTAAGATACATTCTGATTTAACATGTTATATCAGTACTTTGTGTTTAAATACCAAGTTTCTAGTATTATAGTTAATTTTTAATATTATTTGGGGGTTTCTAACCCACTCATAATCATTCAGTTCCCAGATAAAAGACACAAAACCTTTGCATTTATAATATGACTCTGCTACCCTGTGGCGTATTTTCATCCCTTCCTCTCCTCATGATCCTGCCTAGGACTCCAGGCCTGGGAAACAGAACACCACCTATTTCTCTTCTGTCCAGGTATCGGCCTTATTCAAACAATAGTTTTCCGTTAAGGAGTGAGGTTACATAGCATCACTTGGTATATGTGAGGATCTCCTCATCCCTAGAGGCAATCAGACCTTGAGGACCAGTATTTAGCTTTAGAATGCATGGCAAGAGACCAATCCTCAACATCCTAGGGAACTGTATTAAACTAAAACATTGTTAGAGGAAAATAATCAGAAAATCAAAACAATGCAAACAGCCATTATATATGAAAGGCTGAAAGTTGTCAACACTCCCTTGAAACTTCTATCTCCAGTTTTGTGCTTGTGCTTCTATGGTTGAAAACCTAAGGAAGCTTCTTTAGTTTCTTCTCTCCTACTCTGTGAATCTTAGTGAGTTCTTACTCTTACTCTTAATTAATGTCCAAAGATTGTTTAGGATACCAGCACAGTACCTACACTTTCTTTACAATCTCTCTTAAAACCCTATTTAGAGTGCAACGTTTTGCGGTGTTTGCTTGTCTTTTATTTTATTTTGAGTTCTGAAAAACTAGAACAGTAAATAACCTGAAACAAAAATAAAAATCCTGTTTCTATTTTTTTTTCTCAGTACTATTAGCCATAAGGAATGAGCACAAAAACATGGTCATATTTTAAATTAATAATAAGGTTTTTCACTTGACCCTTGTTCATTTGGTGTGTACCCTGACTTCTCCCTGAATTTGCATTTCAAAAAAGGCAAATAAAGCAAAGAGACAAAAACAAAAGAACAGCAACAAAACAAAAATGCTTATTTGGAAAGCANCTCAGTACTATTAGCCATAAGGAATGAGCACAAAAACATGGTCATATTTTAAATTAATAATAAGGTTTTTCACTTGACCCTTGTTCATTTGGTGTGTACCCTGACTTCTCCCTGAATTTGCATTTCAAAAAAGGCAAATAAAGCAAAGAGACAAAAACAAAAGAACAGCAACAAAACAAAAATGCTTATTTGGAAAGCAGTAAGGTAGAAAGATAATAAATACAAAAACTACACTGGAATGGCATAGATGTTGACATCAATGTATGGTAGTGCGTGTGCATGTGTGTGTGTGTGTGTGTGTGTGTGTGTGTGAGAGAGAGAGAGAGAGAGAGAGAGAGAGAGAGAGAGAGAGAGATTATGGTGATTTTAATACGTTTGCTTCCCTAGACTCATGTATTTGAATGCTTGGCCTATGAGGAGTGACACTATTAGGAAGTATGGCTTTGTTGTAGCAGGTGTGGCCTTGTTGGAAGAAGTGTGTCACCATAGGAATGGACTTTGAAGTCTCCCAGTGCACAAGCATCCCCCAGTGTGTAATCAGTCTCCTCTTGGCTGTCTGCAAAAGTAGTCTTCTTCTACTACCTGATGATCAAGTATTCGGCAAGATTGACTATTGTTAAACCCCAAGTAATCATCAGGACTCTACTTCTCCCTTAGTAGATTCCCAGGGTTATATCACCTTGTTTTGTTTGTTTGTTTGTTTGTTTGTTTTGTTTTGTTTGAGACAGGGTTTCTCTGTATAGCCCTAGCTGTCCTGGAACTCACTCTGTAGACCAGGCTGGCCTCGAACTCAGAAATCTGCCTGCCTCTGCCTCCCAAGTGCTGGGATTAAAGGTGTGCGCCACAACACCCAGCTATCACTTGGTTTTTAACATGGGTATTGGGATTAAAACTCAGGTTATTTTTTTTCCAACAAGTACTTTACAAACTCCTAACTTCCTTAAATTATCTTAATTTTCATATATTCTTTGACTA
Organism: Mus minutoides; assembly: GCA_902729485.2. Lineage (NCBI taxonomy): Eukaryota > Metazoa > Chordata > Mammalia > Rodentia > Muridae > Mus > Mus minutoides. The sequence goes on along the minus strand of CACVCL010019400.1, from coordinate 30,056 downwards.
ATCTTTGCATAATCACTATGTGTATTGTTGAAACACATTTTCTTGTGTTCCTTCAGACTTCTCCCAAAGTAATGTCTTTTTTTTTTTCCTTTAAAAAAGTCATACTGAGTCCCATTAGTACTCTTCAATGAGCATGGGTGTAGGGCCCCATTGATTAGAGCATGAGCTACCACAGAGTTGCCCCAAAGGTAGAGAAATATTGAGAAAGATTCATCATTACATGAGACATCCATATTAAACACTCCCTGAACCAAGTCCCAAGGAATATTGCAGAAGACCAAAAAGAAAATCATAAGAGCCAGGGTCAGGGAGGAGAGTTGTAATATAATGTTTTTCAGACAGAATGGGGAAGTTACACACATGATCATCTGGCAGCTGTAGTTGCTAGCACAATACATTCATGAGATCTAGCCAGTCAACACTCCACCATGGAGAGGGAAAGGTACACAGTGCAGCTCTGTAAATGACAAAACTATTGAGTACAGGCATTTATTAAATATATAATTGTAGTAAATCAGTAACTTTTCTAATGTGATAATAATTCCATGATATATATGTAATAACATCCTATAACATGTCATCATGCATGTAAATATACTTAATGAGCAATTATTTTATAATTGTGGTTTAAATGGTCTTATATAATTAGAGTTTTGACATACCTATTTATAGTGTTGTGTGTATGTGTGTAGTCTGTGACCCTTACCCAGTTACAACAGATATATTTTAATCTACTGAAATATCAAAATATTTGATTATTTCATCAGAAATAACTATAGTTTAGCATTTATAAATATATGTACTTTTCTGTGAATGATTTTTAAATTTACCTTTTAAATTATAATAAATTTTAAATTCTCTAAAACTGTCATATAATATATTTGGATAATATTCACCTTTCTTCCCACTAACTCTTCCCAGATATGCATCCATCACACTATATCTCAATTTTGTGTAATCTTTATTTTTAAATAACCTATTAATTTTAATATGTATTATGTAAATATATTCTTATGAATGGGGCTACCCATTAGAATGTACTTAACCTACCAGCAACCATGAATCAATATCCATAAAGGAAATAGACTTTTGCCTTCCCCACAACTCTCAGTAAATAGTAACATCTCCTCAGCAAGTAGTAGGGCTAAATGACCATCTTTGTTCCATTCTAGGGATCTCTCTGGCTTGATCTTAGAGGTCTCTTTCAATCTGTCACAGCTGATCCGAATTTATATGTATAACTGCCATGTTTTATCTGTAAGACCCTACTTGGATTAGTTGAGTACATCCTCTGGATATTACAATCTACTCATGTACTATTTCATGAGGATAATTGAACCTAGGTAAGAAAAGATGTGAGATATATATCTCCTACTGCTGGCTGAGAATTCTCCAGTCTTTCATCCTCTACTTGCTCCCCAATGTGACTTTCTGTGTGTATGCCTGCTTGTAAAGCCAAGCTTCTCTGATGAAGACTGAGAGATACATAAATCTACTGCTTTAGCAATAAGATATTATACTCTCAAAGAATATAATACAATGCTTCTAAAATATATTTTCTATCTTTTCTTACTTTCATAATTTAAACTTCTGTTACATTTTCACAACTAAGATATTTTCACCTAAAAATATCCAACTTTACTTCAGTAATTGCTACTTTCGTATGACAAATGCCTACTGATTAAGCACAGTATACCTCCCCTACCTCTCAATGACCCAATTTGCATATTATGGCTTCATGTTTTGGCACTGGTCATTACCAATAGAAAATTCAGAGAAATATAATCTTAGGTGCCAGAATTTTTTATACCCAGTAGGAATTTATCACAACTTTCTGTGTGGCTTAGGCACTATCTTTCTCTTCATTTAATTGGACAAAAGTGATCAGTATGAATTAAACTGGGAAAAAAAATGCTACTATTATATCAATAGAATGATAGTTACCAATCTGCCTTATTTATTGCACCGATTTCTTTGTATATATTTTCATATTAGGTTTGATAGCTTATTTACTAATTGATTTAGTAGTGTTATGACAAAACAGGTAAAAATAATCCATTTTGGTTTTTCTTATTCAAATGCTTTCTTATTTATAAGGCAGGATTGGAAATATCACCCACATAAGATTATTGTATATTTATTATATAACTTAGTTAGTTAATATAAATTTCTAAATGTGCACATTGATATGTTTACAAGACAGTTTTATAAAAAGAATATTTCAATTTAGACTAACTACAGAGTTTCATCAATCTTTGCCCAAATGTACACAGGAGAACACTAAAACAAATAACTTTATGTGACAGAGCCATGGATGTTAGGTAGTTCCCATAAATATTCATTGCAATACTAATTGAATCATTTGGAGTTAACACACATAGAACATTTCTTTGGTGTCACTTGCTTAAACTATTTATTTATTGTCGTCCCAGGGAAGAAAATGGGCTTACTGGAAAATTGTAAAAACTAAAACACAATACAAATGCAAATATTTAGTAGCTCTTCGGGGCAAAGCAAGAGATTTTTTTGTGGACACCTTTGCATACGTACACTGCCCTCAAGAAATCTGAGTGATTCATCAAAATGAATGTAAACTTTTATGTATAGATAGTGACCATCAGTGCTTTTCTGAAGAGAGATTTTATTGCTTCTAACAAGTTGCTAAAAGGAAAGCCATGGCTCGTTTTACTGCTTACTTAATTCAGCCCTGATCCAACGGCATCTTATTTTTCACTCTTCAGTAATTCATTAAATGCCTTCTACATGCTTATGAATTTAAAATGGGATGTTTTAAATTGTTAGCTCACTTTAGAATGGGAGAACAGAGAAAATAATTCTCTCTCTGGCAGTTTCTTCTTGTTAATCCATGTATTCTAGACCTTCACAGTAGATAGCTCACAGCATGATTGATAGGACAGGCAATAGGGTTTGAGCTGTACAGATTTCTAACACTATTAGAAAAAGAAAGAAGTGTTAAATATATTTGATGGATACTAAATATGATTTTAAAGAAAGTATAATAAAGAAAAAAATATGAAAATTATCAAGATTAGGGTTACCTTTACAAGAAAATATATGTTACTTAATGACTTGTATATAAAAATACCAAATAAAAGCAATAAAAAGAATAATGAGATGAGTAAAAGTTAACTATGATCAATTGGTCATTATATAGTCTTTAAAATTTCAAATTTTAAAGACTAATAATTGGAATAAATTTTGGGGTTAGTAACATAAGGACAGAATTCACAAGAACTGTTCAAACTTGGCTTATGGCAAACCACTGTGAGATATTTCAGGGAGGATGGCATAGGAAAGGAAATAGGTCTCACAGAGAGTTCAGCAGAAGCTCAGAAAATGTCAGGAAAGTTTGGATTACATTGTTGTACATGTTTTATTTATACTCTGTGTGTGGATGTTTTCCTGCTTAGGTAAGGGAGTGGGATTTTCATCAAAGGTTTTCATAAGAGAACAGGTTGCAAAGGAGATGCAAGCTTCTTTATGTGGCACAAAGTTGGTTGCTATTAAATGCATCCATTGGGTGGTCAGTTTAAAATCAGAGACAATTCATAAAGCTCTCCCCTTTCCTGGGAGTCCCTAGGACAGAGTGGAAAAGAATCCAGAGAAACAAGTTACTTTAATTCTGTTTACCAAATTACTGTGTTTTCTTTAGTTACTACTGTTCAACCAAAAGACATACGTGGAGCTTGACAAAGTAGTATAGTGACGGCCTAAACAGAATATGGTACTTACAATTAGTAGCTTCTCTTTTATTTACTTCTAAAAAAAAAAAAAAAAAAAAAAAAACCAGATGTTATAACCAAATAATACATAAACACTAGAAGAAGAAATATGATAATTTTCTTTTTAACTTACTTTTAAAAAGTATATTTATTTATTGTTTCTCTGTGTGTTGCATGTGCACATGTAGCTCATATATGCACACTCATATTTGGACTACAAAGGACAGCTTCCTAAAGTCATCTCTTTCCTGCTACCTGTAGGGCCTAGAGATAAATTTAAGTCTTCAATCTTGGTAGCAAACGTCTGGTCCTGCTGAGCAAACTCACATCAACTTCTTTATTACTTTTATAGGTTCTTGCCTTATGTACTTCTCTCTTGTGAAAAAACATCCTAACAAAGGATATTATAAAAGAAAACTTTTCAGATGATCCATCAGATGGTTAGAGTTCCTGATAGTAGAGCACAAGCATTAGCACAGAAGTAGATGAGAGCTTATATCTTGGTCTACAAGCAAGAGGCAGAGAAAGACAATAGGAATGGCTCATGTATGTTGATACCTCAAACCCAGTCTCCAGAGATAAGCTTCCACCAACAGGTTTGTACTTCCAAAGACTTCCCAGTTTACCAGATGAATAACAAATATTTAGATGTATTATTCTAAGAGGAAATTCATATTCAAGTGCCTTAGTGGTTGAGCTTTATTTGTGAAGAAATTAATATTCATCTTCTGTTTTCAAAGAATCCTCAGAGGTTCAATGATTAGTGATCCTTTATTGAGAGTTATTCTAAAAGCTCTATGTAAGTCTTATAATTACTTACTTGAACTATAAGAGTTTGATATTTAAAAAGATTCTTCTAATTAAATATTATAAATTACATTCACAGAGAAATCCTAATATAATGTAAAAAAGTAGCATGTAGAACAAGAATTGGTTTTCACTGTGCCAGCCTACCTTGGGTGAGAAACTGGTGGCCAGGGCCACAGCCCCCAGAGGAGGTTCCAATCCCAGGCATTCTAGCATGCCTAGAATCTTAGGATCAGGGGTAAGGAGGACACAATACATGTTCCAACACCACCAAGAGTAACTGGGTCTAGCAGGATCCAGGGATGCTGGAAGCCTGCCAGAGCAGGCTTTGTTTCCTTCTAGGCTGTGCCAGTCTTCCTTGGGTGCAAACTTGGCAACCAGTACTACAACCCCAAAAGGAAGCTCCACATCCAGGCACTTAGCATGACCAGGATCTTAAGATCCCAGTATCCCAGGAGCTTGGTCACACCTAGGAGCTCAGGGTCTCATAGGCAGCTTGACTCCCAGGAACTCGGACACACCCAGAATCTCATGATCACAGGATCCCAGAATCACAGGATCACAGAGACAGCTGAACACTGAGGAGTTCTTACTCAACCAGGATAAGAGGAAGGACAGGTTCCAGTCAGATATAGCAAGAGCAGGAAGCACTAGAAATAATCAGATGGTGGAAGGCAAGCATAAAAACAGAAGCAACAGACACCAAGGTTACTTGGCATCATCAAAAATCAATTCTCCCATCATAGCAAGCCCTGGACTTTACATTACACTAAAAAAAGCAAGATGCAGATCTAAAGGTACTTCTCATCATGGAGGACATTAAAGAGGAAATAAATAATTCCCTTAAAGAAATATAGAAGAACACACATAAACAGGTAGAAGCCCTTAAAAAAGGAAACACAAAAATTCCTTTAAAAATTACAGGAAAGCACAATCAAATAGGCAAGGAAAATGAACAAAACCATCCAGGATCTAAAAATTGAAATAGAACCAATAAAGAAATCACTAAGGGAGACAACCCTGAAGTTAGAAAACCTAGGAAAGAGATCAGGAGACTTAAATGCAAGCACAACCAACAGCATACAAGAGATAGAAGAGAGAATCTCAGGGGCAGAAGATACCTTAGAAAATATTGACACAACAGGCAAAGAAAATGCAAAATCCAAAAAGCTCCTAACCCAAAACATCCAGGAAATCCGGGACACAATGAGAAGACCAAACCCAAGGATAATATGTCTAGAAGAGAGTGAAGAATCTCAACTTAAAGGGTCAGTAAATATCTTCAAAAATTTACAGAAGAAAAATTCCCTAGCCTAAAGAGAGAAATGCCCATGAACATACAAGAAGCCAACAAAACTCCAAATAGATTGGACTAGAAAAAAAATCATTCCTGTCACATAATAGTCAAAACACCAAATACATTAAGTAAAGAAAGAATATTTAAAGTAGTAAGGAAAAAAAGTCAAGTAACATATGAAGGCAAACTTATCCAAATTACTCAAGACTTCTCACCAGAGTCTATGAAAGCCAGAAGATCCTGGGCAGATATCATACAGACCCTAAGAGAACATCAATGCCAGCCCAGACTACTATACCCAGCAAAACACACAATTACCGCAGATGGAGAAAAACAAACAAACAAACAAAAACAAAAAAACCAAAAAAAAAAAACAATATTCCACGACAAAACCAAATTTACACAATATCTTTCCACAAATCCAGCCCTAGAAATGATAAAGATGGAAAACAAAAACACAAGGAGGGGAGCTACATCCTAGAGAAAGCAAGAAAGTAATCTGTCAACAAATACAAAAGATAGACATACAATCATAATGCCACCTCTAACAACAACAATAACAGGGAATAACAATCGCTTTTCCTTATTATCTGTTAATATCAATGGACTCAATTTCCTGATAAAAAGACATAGACTAACAGACTGAATAGGTAAACAGGACCCAGCATTTAGCTGTTTACAAGAAATGCACCTCATTGAAAAAGACAGATACAACATCAGAGTAAAGGGTGGGAATACAATTTTCCAAGCAAATGGTCAAAAGAAACAAGCTGGAATAGCCATTCTAATATCAAATAAAATAGACTTTCAACCAAAAGTTATCAAAAAAATGATAAGGAAGAACATTTCATGCTGGACAAAGCAAAAAATCTACCAAGATGAACTCTCAATTCTGAACATATATGCTCCAAATGCAAGGGCACACACATTCAAAAAAGAAACTTTACTAAAGCTCAAACCACACATTGCACCCAACACAATAATAGTGTGAGACTTAAACCACTTTCAGCAATGGACAGATCATGGAAACAGAATTTAAGCAGAGACACAGTGAAATTCACATAAGTTATGAACCAATAACAGATATTTATAGAGCATGTCATCCTAAAGCAAAATAATATACTTTCTTCTAAGAATGTCATGGTACCTTCTCCAAAACTGACCATATAATTGGTCACAAAACAGGCCTCAACAGATGCAAGAAGATTGACATAATCCCATGGACCCTTTCAGATCACCATGGACTAAGGCTGGTCTTAAATTCCATTAAAAACAATAGAAAACACACATACACATGGAAAATGAACAACACTCTTCTCAATGATAACTTGGTCGTGGAAGAAATGTAGAAAGAAATGAAGGACTTTTTAGAATTTAATTAAAATGAAGATATATCATACCAAAACTTATGGGACACAATGAAAGCAGTGAAAAAAGGAAAAATCATAGCTCTAAGCACCTCCAAAATTAACCTGGAGAGAGCTTGCACTAGCAGATTGGCAACACACCTGAAAGCTCTAGCACAAAAGGAAGCAAATACACCCAAGAGGTTTAGATGGCAGAAAATAATCAAACTCAGGGCTCAAATCAACCAAATATAAGCAAAATTAACTATGCAAAGAATCAACCAAACCAGGAGCTGGTTCTTTGAGAAAATCAACAGGATAGATAAAGCCTTAGAGAGATTAACCGAGGATATAGAGACAGTATCCAAATTAATAAAATCTGAAATAAAAAGGGAGACATAACAGAAACTGTGGACATTCAAATAAATCATCAGATCCTACTACCAAGCTTATACTCAACAAGATTGGAAAATATGGATGAAATAGACAATTTTCTAGACACAGCCACATGCCAAAGTTAAAACAGAATGAGATAAACCATCAAAACAGTCCCATAAACCCAAAAGAAATAGAAGCAGTCATTAATAGTCTCCCAACAACAACAAAAAAACCCAAAAAAACAAAAAACAACAACAACAAAAAAAACATGACCACATGGGTTTAGTGGAGAATTCTATTAAATCTTTAAAGAAGACCAAATACCAATGCTCTTCAAACTATTCCACAAAATAGAAACAAAATGTATACTACCCAATTCATTATATAAAGCCACGATTACACTTATACCTAAAATAGATAATGACAAAACAAAGAGAAATTCAGACCAATCTTCCTTATGAAGATTGATGCAAAAATATTCAATATAATTCTTGCCAACCGAATTCAAGAACACACCAAAATGATCATTCACCACCATCAAATATGCTTCATCCCAGGGATGCAGGGATGGTTCATTATATGGAAATCCAACAATGTAATCCACTACTTAAAAAAAAAAAAATCTCAAAAAAAAAACAACAAAAAAAACACGATCATTTCATTAGATGCTGAAAAAGCATCTGAGAAAATTTAGTATCCCGTCATATTAAGTCTTGGAAAGATCAATAATTCAAGGTCTATATCTAAACATAATAAAAGCAATATATAACAAATCACTAGCCAACATCAAACTGAATGAAAGCAAGTTGAAGCAATGCTACTAAAATCAGGGACTAGACAAGACTGCCAACTCTCTTCCTACCTATAAAATATAGTACTTGAAGTCTTAGCCAGAGCAATTAGTCAACAAAAGAAGGCCAAAGGGATACAAACTGGAAAGGAAGCCATCAAAATATCATTATTTGCAGATGATGTGATCATATACTTACATGACCCCAAAAATGTTCATAGCACTAAGTGCCTCCATAAAAATTATTACAAAGTTCTATACCAGCAATTTAAAAGTACATCGAATGATCTGGAAAAATGAAGAAAAGGAGGAGGAGGAGGAGAAGGAGAAAGGAAAAGGAGGAGGAGGGAGAGGAGGAGGAGGAGGAGGAGGAGGAGGAGGAGGAGGAGGAGGAAGAGACCACCAAAGAGTAATAGAGTGCAGGAAATCATCAAAATGAGGACTGAAATTAATTAGTAACAAAGTTAAAAATACAAGAAATCAATAAGACCAAGAGACAGTTCTTTAAGAAAATCAATAGTAACCAGGCAGTGGTGTCACGCACCTTTAATCCCAGCACTTGGGAAGCAGAGGCAGGTGTATTTTTGAGTTCAAGGCTAGCCTGGTCTACAGAGTGAGTTCCAGGGCAGCTAGAGCTACACAGAGAAACCCTGCCTCAAAAACAAAGAAAAAAAAAAAAAAAGAAAGAAAGAAAGAAAGAAAATCAATAGTATAGAAAAACCCTTAGCCAAAGTAACCCAAAGACACAAAAAGAGAGACAATATCCAGTAAACAAAATCAGAAATGAAGAGAAAGCCATAGCAACAGATTAGGGTTACATCAAAAGCCTGTTCTTCACATACACAAAAAGAAACTTAATTAAATGTATTATTTCTAGATAGATACCACTTAACAATGTTAAATCAAGAGGAAGTAAACTCTTGTAACAGATTTATAACTTCTAATGGAAAATGCATTTATTAAGTTTCCTAAACCATAAAAGGCCCAGGGCCAAGTGGTTTAGTGCAGAACTCTACCAGACTTTCCAAGAAGAGTTAATACCAATACTCCTCAAAGTATTGCACAAAATCTAAACAGAAGGAACACCACCAAACTCATTCCATGAAAGAACAGTCACCCTTATACCTAAACCACACAAAGCCTTAACAAAGAAGTAAAATTTCAGACTGAGTTCTCTTATTAATGTGGATGTAAAAATACTTAATAAAATATAAGCAAACTGAACCCAGGAACATATTAAAACCATCATCCATCATGATGAAGTTGGCTTCATCCCAAGGATGCAGGGATGGTTTTATGCAGAAAGATCCATCAAGGTCACTTATGATTTAACTAAATCTAAAATAAAAGAAAATTCACATGATAATCTCACTAGCTTCTGAAAAAGCCTTTGACAAAATCTAACACCCCTTGCTGTTAAATGTATTAGAGAGATAAGGGATACAGGGCACATACCTAAGCATAGTAAAAGTGATATACAACAATCCAATAGCCAACATCAAATTAAATAGATGCAAAGAAAGTTAAAGCAATCCTACTAAAATCAAGGACAAGAAAAGGCTGCCCACTTCCTCCCTATCTATTCAATATGGTACTTGAAGTTCTGGTCAAAGCTATAGGACAACTAAAGGAGATCAAGTAGATATAATTTGGAAAGGAAGAAGTCAACATATCACTACTTGCAGATGATATGATTTTATACATAAGTGGCCTAAGAATTTTACCACTACTATTGCTGAGAAACACCTTCAGGAAAGTGGCAAGATACAAAATTAACTCAAATAAATCACTAGCCCTTCTTTATATAAATGATAAGTGGGCCAAGAAAGGAATTAAGGAAAAATACCCTTTACAATAGCCATAAAAATATAAAATATTTTGGTATAACTGTATTGAAGCAAGTGAAAGATCTGTATGACAATAACTTCAATCCCTGAAGAAATAAATTGAAGAATATATCAGAAGATGGAAACATTTCCCCAAGCTCATTGATGGGTAGGGTTACTATGGTGTAAGTGGCCATCTTACGAAATGCAGTCAACAGGTTCATTGCAATTCCCATCACAATTCCAACACAATTTTTTATAGAACTTGAAAGAGCAATTCTCATTTAACACAGAAAGAGAAAAAAACCCAGGATAGGCTTAACAATCCTGAAAAATAAAAGAACTTCAGAAGAACTCCCCATCCCTGATCTCAAGTTATACTACAGAGCAATAGTGATTAAAAAAAATGCATAGATTGGTACAAAATCAGATATTCTGACCAATGGAAAAAAGACCCAGAAATAAATCCACTCACCCATGAACAGAACACCAGTGCCTCAGGCTCTACAACCAAGAATTGAAAAACTGGACCTGATGAAACTTCAAACTGACAAAGCACACTGTCAGCTGGACAAAACAGCAGCATACAGATTGGGAAGGGATCTTTACCAACTATGCATCTGATAGAATGTTAATATCCACATTTATAAAGAACTCAACAAGTTAGACAATGACAACCCAAATAAACCAATTAAAATATTGGGTACAGAGCTAAGCAGAGTATTCTGTACAAAATTAATCTACAATGCCTGAGAAGCACATAAATTAATAAACAAATCCTTAGTCATCAGGAAAATGGAAATCAAAACAACTCTGAGGTTCCACCTTAAACCAGTCATAATTGCTAGAAAAAAAAAAAAAAAAANATAGTTATATAGAGTTTAAAATCTTTGTTTCATAACAATGATTCAATATTTTATTTCCAGTATCAGTGTATGCGATAAATTGCAGTAACATCATTAATATAAATTAGTCTTGGAGACCTTCAATCTGGCTTATGATACCTTTCTAAAATGAGACATAGTTATTGTATTGAAGACAAATAATTCTCAAGTATTTATCAGTGTACATGTTGGAAATAATAGACTCATTAATTACTCAGTGGCATAAAATATATTTCTTTCCATCGTCCTTACCATCTCCTAGGCTATCTCTAATTTTTATGAGGTGCTTTTATTTTTGTAGCTGTTGCACGTTTTTTGAGTTTTCCCAGGGATGCTGGATCCTGCCTAGAGGACACCTTAATTCCTGGGAATCAAACCTCAGTCTTCTTCTATTATTCATGAATATCTAGCAATCAGGAACTCCTATAACATCACAAAAATATTTTTGTTTAAGATTTTCAATCATCCCAATCTAAGTCTTATTGAAAGCAATCTCATTTAAACACCAGTGGCCCTTATGTTACTGTCCTAATATAAGAAATCTCCACTCTACAGTGAATATTTTTACCCTGTTGTGACCCGCGCTATCATCTTGCCAGCAAGAACGGACAGACGCGGACACCAGGATCCTTCTGCCGCAAGCATTTATTGCCATATGAAGAGGAAGACCCCGAGCCCCAAAAGGCACTGCTATATACACCCTGAAGCGTCATGTATGCTTCTGATTGGCTGCTCACTCATCACTCCACACCACGCCCCAGGATGGGCTGTGACTCGGCGCGTGCTCACCTTCAGCACATGTGCCGTCAACTTGTTTACTGGGGAGAGCACCGGATGTTATGGCTCTCTACATCTCCCCCTTTTTTGTTTTATATGAATGAGTGGCACCCAAATAAATTTATGCCCCAGGCCAGGTCATCAAGCCCGTCACTGAGTACTCACGCAGCACAAGGCCACTGAGGCCCAGGGTAAGCTGACATCCCCTGTTGGCGTGGCCCCTGTCTTAGGCGAAAACCTGCCTGAACCCTAACTGTTGGAACCTCAGCACTCATAGCTGATAGGAAGAGAGCATACTCAAAAAGGTAATCATCAGCTTAATTGTAGCAAATCAAATATGAAGCAAGACTCATCTGCATCTGGGCCTATGTAGCCTCGCTCCCTAATGGAATAGCCAGTACCAAATCAGAACTGAGCCCGATCAAGCAAACTCCATCTGGAGGGAGTGGGCGATCAAGAGCAAATGTTCTGAAACCAGGTGCAATGGAGCAAGTCCTCTGGGTGCAAGGGCTAAGGGAGGTCATGAGGGCGACACCCATCCCTGTGCAATGGAGCATGACTCCCAGGGGTGCAAGGACTGTCAACCCAAGTAGGTCACTGAATCTCAGGGGCAGAGGAACTACCGGGTGGTCCAGAGCATCGAGACCCTTACTTATTGAGCAGAGATAGCCAGATGGCAGGGGAGGCTCCTTGTTCTATGGCAACAAATGCTTGAGTGATAACGACCTTGTCACGTATGTGTTGGGCTCTGAGTTTGCAAACCAACCATAACATAAATACTAGTCCGCAGCACAGGGCTGTACCGAATAGGCCTACTCCCACCCACTCTTTGAAGGAAGAAAAGGCTGAGTATATCCAGGAAGAGAAGTCCCCAAAGGTAATGGGGTTCAGCAGAGTCCCATTGAGTCACCCAATCTGCAAGAGAAGCCTTCTGGAGAGTTGTTCTGCCTTCAACGACCAATTCCTTCTGAGATAGTCCCACAGAAGACAGCTTCATCCCTCGATTCCATAAGATCATCAATGTTAGCAGAATGAGTAGAACCGGTCGTTGGGAGGTCCATTTGGGAATCATCTTTACGTGCCAAGATTCTTCATTTCAGTCGTTCTGGCAACCAAAATGGATTGCCTTCTTCCTTTGGGAAAACACAAACAGCTTCCCTGGATCTTATTAAAATAGGATCCAGGCCTTTCCATTGACCAGTCAAGACATCTTACTATTTCACCATCTTTTTTGGTCTATCAGGCTCCAGACAATGCCAGATCTGTAATGGACAAATTCCCCATGGGTTAATTCCCACATGGGTGTTGGCAAAAACTGACAGCAATTCTGGCATTGAGTAACGATGTCCCTAGCTTCTTTCCTGGTTATGGCAAATCTGCGAAGCAAGGTCTCTGCGGTCACATGAAAGCGCTTATGAAAATCTTTAGCCATGTTTAACTTTGATGTTAAGGCAGCAGCAATTATTTTTGTGGCTTGGTCTGCTAAGTCATTACCACGGGACATTGGGCCAGGTAAACCCGAATGAGCTCTGAAATGTGTAATAAAAACAGGGAATCTTCTATTAACTAATGCGGATCGAATTCTTTGAAAGACGGTGGCAAGTTTACTGGAGTGTCTAATTAGCCCAGCCAGTTCTAGAACTTTAACCACATTTACCACATAAAGGGAATCTGAAACAATATTCAAGGGGTCCGGGAAGGTTTCGAGAACCTCTAGGACCACTAAACATTCTACAATCTGAGGTGATGTTTCACCATATTGTTTGGATGTAACTTCATTATTGACAACATAAGCACCTATACCTGTTTTTGACCCATCTGTATATACAACAACTCCCTTGGGAAGCGGTTCTGAGGACATAATGCATGGAAACACAATAGCTTGACTCAGGGCAAATTGTAAAATTGGTGTCTAAGATAATGATTATCAATTTGGCCAGAAAAGGAGGTAACTAACACTGCCCAGACATCTGAAGCTGCTGTCAGCGTTTGAACCTGACTGGCAGTATATGGTATTATCAAGACTTTAGGTTCTTTTCCAAAATGAGTGATGGCTTCTTTTAACCCGCGGAGGGCAAGTCGGGCTACCGCATCTGGATACCATTCAATAATTTTTGCAGGGGATGCATTAGGATGAATCCATAATAAAGGTCCACCCTGCCACAACACAGCAGTTGGCAAGTGTCTGGTCTTAAAAACACATAAATCAAAAGGTTTGGTCTCATCAATGCGCTGCAGCTGGGCATCTTGCAAAGCATTTTCTACTACCTGTAGTGCTTGGCTTGCTGCCTGTGTCAACACCCTGGTGGAGAAAATATGAGGGTCCCCTTTCAGTAGATCAAACAAAGGCTTCAACTTAGCCAAAGGAATCTTTAAAAATGGTCTTAACCAGTTTATATCACCCAATAACTTTTGAAAATCATTTAAAGTGTGCAAGTGATCTCTGCAGATCTCTAATTTCTGAGGAACTATCTTATCTAGGTGAATGACCGACCCCAAAAAGGAGCCAACTTCTGAAATCTGAACCTTTTCTGTGGCAATATGCAGACCCCATTGCCTTAATATTTTTATTAAAAGAGAATATGATGTTTGTAAAATGGCTAAATCTTTATGGCACATAAGAATATCATCCATGTAATGAATAAGGAGTAAAGAGGGGAACTGTTTCCTCACAGGTTCAAGAGCCATTTGTACATACAATTGACAAATAGTGGGACTATTGGCCATGCCCTGGGGTAATACCTTCAATTGAAACCTCTTATCAGGTTCAAAGTGATTAATGGCTGGCAGCGTAAATGCAAACCTTCGTCTATCTTGGGGGCATAAGGTAATGGAGAAAAAGCAATCCTTAATATTTATAATTATCATCCTCCACTGTTTAGGTAAAGCTGAAAGCAAAGGCAAGCCTCGTTGGACTGAACCAAACAACTGCATTTGTGCATTAATGGCTCTCAAGTCATGAAGAAGTCTCCATTTTCCCGATTTCTTTTTTATAACGAAAATGAGAGTGTTCCAGGGTGAAGTAGAAGGCTCCAAGTGGCCAAGCTGTAACTGCTCTGCAATTAATTTAGAAGTGGCTTCCAACTTTTCAGAGGATAATGGCCATTGATGAACCCATACGGCTTCCTCTGTGAGCCAGGCTATAGACATAGAACCCTCAATGGCCACTAGGGAAAACCCAGGCCATGTCTTCCTTCATTGCCTTCCTGTGAGACTGGGTTCAATCTTCCTTGTTCTTCTCTGCCTAGTCCTTTCCCTTCCTTGTACCCCATCCTTTTCATAATTTCAACAGCCTGTTGAGAATATTCATTAGTTAATGTCAATCCCAGATCTTGTAAGATGTCTCTTCCCCAAAGATTAATAGGGAGGGGAAGCACATAAGGGGTAAACTTTCCTTTCTGCCCTTCTAGAACCTGCCATGTCAGCGTTCGTGAACTGACAGTGGGGCTGGCCTTATATCCCAATCCTTGTAGTGAATGGGATGATTTTATGACAGGCCATGCTTTAGGCCACCAACTAGAGGAGATAATGCTTTTATCAGCTCCTGTATCCAATATCCCTGTAAAGTGTCTCCCCTCTATAAGTAATTGTAATGTGGGTCTGGACTTGAGGTCTACTACCAAATAGGCAGAATCAGTTCTGGAGGAACCAAGCCCCGCGACACCTCGAGGCACACCGGTAGATGGAAAACAATAGTGCAAACTTGGAAGAATAACCAATTGAACAATTCTGTCCCTGGGGAAAATGGAAAAAACACCTTGTGGGCAAGAGCAGAGAACCTGAAGTTCTCCTGTATAGTCCTGATCTACTACTCTAGGATGGACCACAAGTCCCTGCAAAGTTAAGGAGGATCAACCTAAAATTAGGCCAACACTCCCTTTCGGTAAGGGGCCTGCAAAATCAGTGGGAACAGGCTGGACCCCAATCTGTGGCATCAGTATGAATTGGGTGGTGGAACAGAGGTCCAATCCTGCTGAGCTCTCTGTGGCTCTACGGACTGTGACATCCGTTTGCTGTAAGCCTGAGTCCCATATTTCTTGGGGCCCTGGAACTTGGGGCCCAGACACCCATTTTTTGAGGCATCTTCAGATGGAGAGGGCTCGTGCCGGATAATTCTGCCTGAATATCTCTAACTGAGTGGCACTCGTTAGCCCAGTGATAGCCCTTCCTGCACTTGGTACATAGCCCTGGAGTTCTTTTCTTCACAAGAGTACTACAATCTCTCTTCAAGTGCCCTGGTTTGCCACAATTTTAACATACTTTGCGTCCGCCAGTACTAGAGTGATTCTGACTCTGCAAAATGGCTGCTGCAAGTCCAGCATTAGTAAGGGGGCCCCCAAGCCCTCAAAAGACTTTTATCCAGTCTGGTAACCCCTTATTTCTTCTAGGGGTGATAACTGTTTTACATTCTTGTGTGGCATTCTCATAAACCAATTGTTCTATCAGTGGCATAACTGTCTCTGGGTCCCCCAAAATTCTGCCTGCTGTGGCTCTGTCATCCTAGCCACAAAGTCTGAAAATGGCTCTTGGGGACCCTGTATAATCTTCATTAAATGTCTCCCAGATTCCCCCTTCTTTGATAGGGCCTTCCATGCCTTAATGGCAGCAGCGGAAATCTGGCCATATGCTCCCCAGTCATAATTGGTCTGGTTATTAGTAAATGGCCCTTGTCCTGTTAACAGTTCAAATGTCCAATGTCATGGATTACCTTTCACATTAGCTTTAACTTTTGCCTGCGCCTGAGACACATTATGCCACAAGGCTTTCCAATCCATTTACTGCCCCATAGTAGGAAGCGCGGCCTTTATTGTATTCTGCCAATCACTTGGGGTCATAGCCATGTTGGCTAGTCTCTCAAGATGAGAAATTATAAAATTTGCAGTAATCCCATATTTCTGGACTGATTCAGCAAGCTCTTTAATCGGGGTGTATTCTACCAGTGCATGGACATGACCTCCCTCAGCAGTTTCAAATACCGGGAAGGCCTGCTGCAGCACCTCCTATCCTCCTTGGTAAGGAAAGAGTCTGAACAGCACCCATCCAAATAAGGTGGGGGGGGGGGGAGCACTGGGGACAGTAAACTGAGAAGCTGCATGGCTCCCGCCTCCCGCTTTCTTTTGCTCTCAGTTTGACCGCTGTTCATCTGGATGATACCTTTCTTCCTCATAGCGAGCTGCCTCATCTTCTAAGTCCTCCTCTTCAGGGGGGCTAAATTCTTCATTCTCAGAGCTATCAAGCCCCAAAGCCTCCAACTCCTTTACTGGGTAGAGGTTTTTCTTTTTTCTCTGGCCCTTCCCCTCCTTTCCTTTCTTCTCTCCACAGGCATCCTTTCGCTTATCTCTCATCTCCTTGGATCCAGGGTCCTCAGAGAGGTCTTTTTTCTTAAGCATGCTTTTCTTTCTCTGAGCTCCTAATCTCTCTTTCCGCTCTGTTTCTGACATGCTGTCCTGTAGTTCTTCTAACGCCCCCTGCCCTGCCTTAACCGTCGGGCACATTTCTCATCCTCTAAGCATGATCTTACCAGTCTCCATAAGGACATCGTCCCTACCTTCAGTTTACCATCCTGCTGTTCTTTAGTCAAGTCTCTCCCTAGTTCCTCCCAGGAGGGAAGAGTTAAGTTGCTGGAGCACGCGAACCAGGGTGCCACGCAATAAACCAAAANAGAGCTTACCCTTGTCCTTCACTTATGAATCCTTTCTGTGGCCGAAGATCTCCTCGGTGCCAGCGATGGTGAATTCCCGGGCTTCGGCACCAGCTGTGACCCGCCCTATTATCTTGCCAGCAAGAATAGACGCGGACACCAGGCTCCTTCTGCAGCAAACATTTATTGCCATATGAAGAGGAAGACCTCCAAGCCCCCAAAAGGCACTGCCTATATACACCCTGAAGTTTCGTGCATGCTTCTAATTGGCTGCTCACTCATCACTCCACACCACACCAAGCCCCGGGATGGGCCATGACTCGACACGTGCTCACCTTCAGCACAAGTGCCATCGACTTGTTTACTGGGGAGAGCCCCGATGTTATGGCTCTCTACACCCTGTAGTCATTTTAATGTGTGCAATTATTTTGCCACTTGTGCATAAAATGAGGTTGTTTGAAGTATTAGTTTTCAACATACATTGGATAGTTAATTTTGCATTTTAATATTAATCATTAGTATAATAAATGAGACAGGAATTGGGGGTAAAAAGAAATATAGTTGAAATTATTTTCCAAAAGTTAAAGAAAGTTGAAAAAGCTCCTTCACTTCCTTGAGAGATAGGTTTTATATTTGTATCCTATATGATTACTGCAGATGAGAAAGTCCATGAAACAAATAAAAATGCACTTAAAATAATTCATGAAGTCAAATTGAAACTTTTATATATATTTATATTTATCCTTTAAATGAACCTTCAGGATTATATATGACTGTACTTAATAGAGAAAAAACAATGTGGATTGAAGCTTTTGTTGCCAGTTGGAAATCAAGTCATTACAACAAATTCTATAGGTCATACTTCCCCATAATATCTGCTTGTAAAAACATTTGATTATGACTTTATTATAAAGTATAGTGGTTTTTAAACTGTAGATTTAACAACCATTTACATACTTATTAGGATACTATGTTAAGGAAATATTGTACCTGAAAACAGATCATGTTACAAATGACAATACAGAAACAGATGTGTTGACATATTATAGTTATATTGACATTTTTCAAATGATTCCATATCTGTACTAGAAAGTTCATTCTCACTTTTCTACAATTAATAATTGGAAATTTTAACTCTACCTTCCCTACCTAGAAACCCTACTGAAAGAAATTTAACAGAAATAGCAAAAAGCAGTGGAGATCATACAGTTACCAAGTCCAGATATGCTGACAAAACATGTCATTGGCCATATGTGAAAAATAAGTAAAGGAAACAAGACATGTTTGAGCTACTGTATATGAAATCGTAACTCACTTTAATCACAGTTATAACATGATAACATATTTTAATCACAGGAATTCAAGTAATGTAAAAAGGAACATTGAATCGACTGTAACCGTTCTCAAATGACTATGCAATTTTTGGCAATAACTTTTCGTATTGCTTTTCCAGATGAATGTTTTGGGCATTGAAGTCACTCATAAAGGGATTATAAAAACCTGGTATCCATAGAGATAAATATTTGCCATCCTAATTAGATTGTCAATCTGATCTATTTAGTCAATAAGCTCTATCCAAGATTATTTCTTCTACAGGGAATTTGTCTACCCAAAGTAAATGGCACAAAGTTTAACTCATAAATACAAGCACCTTTTTCATTACTCAGCTGCAAATTTAAGTTACAAAACAAAGCCCTTGGAATATGATCTGTTATGCACCTGAAATATGTAAAGGGTTTAGCTATTAATAACTTTGGCAAATGGATTAGACAAAGGAGAAAGGAGGAATTTTGAAGAAAGCATCTCAAAACAAGATCCAAATGAATTCCAGGACAATTTGACCTTTACTATCCAACCTTTATTGTTAAAAGTGAAATGAGTCTAAGTTGCACATTAAAAATACAAATGAAGCATCACACATGCCCAAGTAAATAAAGCTTTTCTTGACTCTTTAAAATCATAACTTGATTCAGACATCTTTGGTGAAAAGGGAGTATTTTGAAATATACAGCTAAGATTATAGTTCTTCACATTTCATAAGTAATATTGAACTTTAAAACCAACAGTTTTTTAAAGAATTTCAGGAAGTTTAACATCAATCCATCTTAATAACTTCTTCCACTAATTTTCTATTGGGTTTGTTTTCTGTGTACATGCATGACATTGGTATATCCAAGAGAATCTCGTGACCTAAGTTTATCTGAAAATTTTAAATGATTAAAATAAATGATTCAGTTATTAACAATTTAAATAAACATTCAAGCTTTTGTTTACTTATTATAATGTTTTATCATTTTAAAATTCACTTATTGAACCTAGTAGGCTTCTAAAATATAACATTACTTGTTCTGTATTTTTACATAATGTTGAACAATTTGTTGACATCTAGCTTGTTTTTTAAAGTGTGAAATGAAGAGAACACTGTGGACTTATCTCAATGCAGAATAACTCATGAAAATATTACTGCTAAACCAAATATATACTGCAACTAAACTCTTTAAATCCACAAAATATAATGTAATAAAATTACATTAAAATACATGTCAAAGCCGAGCAATGGTGGTGCATGCCTTTAATCCCAGAACTTGGGAGGCAGAGGCAGGTAGATCTCTGAAGTCGAGGCAAGCCTGGTCTACAGAATTAGTTCCAGGACAGCCAAGACTACTCAGAGAAACCCTGTCTTAAAAAACAAACAAACAAACAAAAACAAAAACAAAAAACAAAACAAAAAACAACAACAAACAAAACAAAACAAAACAAAAAAACAACAACAAAACAAAAACCAAGAAAAAAAAAAGCATAAATTACTATTTGGTAACTTATTCTATCATATAATTTTATATATTTTGCATATACTTAGAAAATAAAATACAATCTTGTTTTATTTGATCTATGGAGTAGGATTATTTTATGTTGTAGTTACTTAAACACTGCTTTTCTTAGTGAAGAGGTAATAACAGTGCTTATTTCTAGATAAAATAGTAACTCTCTGTATTATAAAATTAACTGCTTACAATTGCTAATTTAGATGTTAACTATTGTGCTTTTTTAAACCTAATTTTCTTGATTTTTTTTGATAATCAGGCTTTTAATTAATAACTCTGTCTAATAAAAGTTGTTGAAAGTTGAATCAGATTAATTTTTCTCATCTCCAATTTAAATATATAATTGTAAATGAAATCAAAGCAGTTATCTCAAATACATAAAACATTATATTTTGTGCAAATATACTTGGAAACAAAATTCTATTGTTGAAGTAATTAAATAATTGAATAATATGGAAACAATGGATTTGGGGTGATGTAGTAACTTTCCATATATCTAATATGCTTGAATTCTGAAAATATATACCTCAGCAATTCGGAACTTCTTTTTTCAAGAATTGTTTCAATGTATATGGAATAGGAAAGCTGATAGAGTCAAAACACATTGACTGTACAATGAATCTGGTAATTTACCATATTAATAATTTTACCAGCAATATACCACTATTGCTTTCATAACTTTTCCTAAAGGGCATAGTGTTCTAGAATTACATTTGGCTCTCTTCTGGAGAATACTCAACTTTGTTGCATTCATACTTACAGGGACTTAAGGAGCCTTAATAAAACCCCAATTCAGAAACTACAGAATAGTGAGCTTTTACATAAACCTGCTACTCTTGCATTACATATGGCCTGTGGTTTCCTGGGATGTATGTATAGCATGACCTCTCTAAGCTGTGAATCTTATCTCAAGATAGCAGACTCATTATTTTACAGGGTATTCTGGTTTTAACACACTGTTTTATTTGACGTAACTGGATTCTGAATGGAATACTTCACCTTGTAAGTAAAATATATTGTGATAAAATAGATGTTATTTTCCCCTTTGAGCTTCTGTTATTGTAAAGATTATAGAAAACCATAATACTTTATCTGAAAGAAAAAATGCCATACATTTTTATGGGAAATATAATTAAAGCTTGACAAACAAAGCAACTTGTGAGCCATGACTCTCAATTGTCAGGACATTTTTTCACTGACTGAAAAAAAAAATACTTGAAATGAGGAGATGATACTACCCTAACTCATTAAGGTTTGTGAATAGCTTCCGGCCAAGCAAAGAAACTTCAAATTGAGTACTACAATTCCCAGAGACTATGTTATTGATTTATCTTTTGGATGTATTCTCTGTGGTTAAGAAAAACTTATCTCCTAATAATACATCTAATAAATCAATCATATATCATACATTATACACCACATATCATATTTTATATTTATTATACTGATTGTCATTATGTATTGGATATTAGATTCAAAGAGAGAGAATGCATCCACTAGCACTTCTAATGTTAGTAGTTATTTAAGATGAAACAGTTTAAGTCATCTCTTGTCCAAAGCTGGAAGCCTCACATTTCAAAAATTATACTTTTGTTTTTTGTGTTTCTTTTCCTATCAGCTTTCTTAATTTATTGTTCTGGAGATTATTAAGCTAGAGGACATATTTACTGACAAAGCAAATATGTCCAAAGGTGTTCACAGTAAAGAAGGAATATACATAATATTCTGTGATTAATTTGGGGATATGATAGTGAATTTGAAGAATGATTTAAACCCAGGCCATTGGGAAAGTAAATTCAAGAATAACTGGAGCAGATCAACATTTGAAATCATTACTCAGGAGCATGTCAAGACTTCACATTAGAGTCTGTTTAGGAAGAAGCCTGCTCTAACCACCAGATCTTGTGTATCAGTGTGCCCATTTCTATTCCAGAGGCTCTGGATGGATGTATTCTGTCCTATGGAGCATCAGTTTGTATCAGGCATACCTACTGTGAATTCAACAGACTTCCACTAATAACTCTATTCTCATGGCCACTGGATTACCTTCCTTAAAGTCATTGGCTCACACTTACCTTCCTTGAAGTCAATGGCTCACACATGAACGAGAAGACATGAACATGAGAAAGGGACATGTAGATATAAAAGTTGGTTCACAAGAATAGGACAGAGGCAAGAGAGGGAAAATGGTGAAAATAATCAGAATACATGTATTAGACTATAAAATATCAAGTTGAGAGAAATAAATTCACTTTTAGATTTTTTAATGATTACACACCTTTGAAATTTTCTTGCTATTATGATGTACCAAATGTAATGATAACTTTTCTTTGGAAAACAAGATTTTTACAAACTACCTTTGTCTTTTTCAAATGTTCTATCATGTCCCAAATTTAGATAGATAGATAGATAGATAGATAGATAGATAGATAGATAGATAGACAGACAGACAGACAGACAGACAGACAGATAGATAGATAGATAGATAGATAGATTTCCTTATTATTATGACAAAAGATTGACCCTCAGAAATAATAAATAAGCCCTGATTAAAAGGGGCTTCTATTAGAGTTACCTTGGTCATGGCAACATATGATTTGTTTCCAAACTGCTTATTGAAACAAACAAACAAAAACAAAAAACAACTCTTAAAATGCTTTTGGTTTCCATCTGCACCCAGAGCTGATGCTGTACCATAGTTCTACATATACAAATCCCATCTGGAGAAAGCTGGTCGGTCTCTCAGGAGTGTTGACACACAGGCTTGCAAGAGGGAAAGGCCACAGTTGGAGACAGGAAGACCCGCTAACATCAGAGATAATAAGATGGAGAGAAGCAAGGGCAAGAACATAAGCAACAGAAACCCAGTCTACTTGGCATCATCCGAATCCAGTTCTCCCACCACAGCAAGCCCTGGATACCCCAACACACCTGAAAAGCAGGACACTGATTTTAAACCACATCTCATGATGATGATAGAGGACTTTAAGAAGTACATAAATAACTCCCTTAACAAAATAAACAGTTTGAAGCCCTTAAAGAGGTAACACAAAAATACCTTAAAGAATTACAGGAAAACACAAACAGGTGAAGGAATTGAACAAAACAATCCAGGATCTAAAAATGGAAATAGAAACAAGAAATCACAAAGAGAGACAACCCTGGAGATAGAAAAACTAGGAAAGAGATCAGGAATAATAGATGCAACAGAATACAAGTGATAGAAGAGAGAATCACAGGTACAGAAGATATCATAGAAAACATTGACAGTCAAAGAAAATGCAAAATGAGAAAACCTCCTAATCCAAAACATTCAGGACACAATGAGAAGACCAAACCTATGGGTAATAGGTATAGAAGAGATTGAAGATTCCCAACTTAAAGGGTCAATAAATATCTTCAACAAAATTATAGAAGTAAACTTCCCTATCCTAAAGAAAGAGATGCCCTTGAACATACAGGAAGCCTACAAGACTCCAAATAGACTGGACCACAAAAGAAATTCTTCCCACCACATAATAGTCAAAACACCAAATACATTAAACATAGAAAGAATATTAAAAGCAGTAAGAAAAAAACCACAACAAATAACATATAAAGACAGACCTATCAGAATTAGACCAGACTTCTCACCAGAGACAATGAAACCTAGAATATCCTGGAGAGATGTCATACAGATCCTAAGAGAAGATAAATGCCAGCCCAGGATACTATACCCAGCCAAACTCTCAGTTACCATAGATGGAGAAACCAAGATATTCCATGACAAAATCAAATTTACATAATACCTTTCCACAAATCCAGCCCTACAAAGGATAATAGATGGAAAACCCTAACAAAAGGAGGGAAACTATACCCTAGAAAAAGCAAGAAAGTAATCTTCTTTCAACAAAACCAAAAGAAGATAGCCACAGAAACATAATTCCACCTCTAACAACAAAAATAACAGAAAGTGGCAATCACTATTCCTTAATATCTCTTAACATCAATGAACTCAATTCCCCAATAACAATACTTCGACTAACAGTCTGGATAGGTAAACAAGACGCAGCATTTTGCTTCATACAGAGAATGCACCTCAGTGACAAAGACAGATACTACCTCAGAGTAAAAGGCTTGGAAAACAATTTTCCAAGCAAATGGTCCCAAGAAGCAAGCTAGAGTAGCCATTCTAATATCAAATAAAATTAATTCTCGAATAAAAGTTATCAAAACAAAGATAAGGAAGGACACTTTATACTTATCAAAGGAAAACTCTACCAAGAAGAACTCTCAATTCTGAAGATCTATGCTCCAAATACAAGGGCACCCACATTCATAAAAGAAACTTTACTAAAGCTCAAAGCACATATTAAACAAAACACAATAATAGTGGGAGACATCAAGACCCCACTCTCATCAATATACAGATCATGGAAACAGAAACTAAACAGAGAAACTGTGAAACTAACAGAAGTTATGGACCAAATGAATTTAATAGATATCTGTAGAACATTCCATCCTAAAACAAAAGACAAAAGAATACACATGGTATGTACTCACTGATAAGTGGATATTATGCAAAGAGCATGGATTACCCATGATACAATTTACAGAACACTTAAAGCTAAAGAGGACTGAAGACCAAAGAGTGGATGCTTTAACCTTACTTAGAAGGGGGGGGGCAAAAATAATCAAGGGTAATAGAGGGTAGGAGGGACTTGTGAGCAAGAGAAGGGGGGGGAAGGGGAAGAATCGGGTATGGGAAGAGATGGAGGAGATGTACAAAGGGCCAGAAATTTGAACAGAGTTGTGTATCAATGGAAGACATGGAACTGGTGTTAGCAACCAAAAAGTCCCAGATGCCAGGAAAGTAAGAGCCTCCCAGGACCCCATGGGGATGGGATTCGTTAAAATACCCCAGAAAGAGAAGGAGAACCTGTCCAGACCATATGCAGATGTTACACATGGTTCCCAAGTTGAGGGATGGGGCTACCCACTCATCTCTAAAATTTTAACCCAGAATTGCTCTGGTCTAAAGGAAATACACGGACAAAGAGTGGAGTAGAGACTGAAGAAAAGGCCATGCAGAGATTGCCCCACCTGGGGATCCATCCCACATGCAAACACCAAACCCAGACACTATTGTGGATGCCAAGAAGTGCTTGCTGACAGGAGCCTGATACAGCTGTCCTCTGAGAGGCTCTACCAGAGCCTGACAAATACAGAGGTGGATACTCACAGCCAAACATTAGACTGAGTGCAGGGACCCTGATGAAAAAGTTATGGTAAGGATTGTAGTAGCTGAGGGTATTTGCAACCTCCTAGGAAGAACAACAATATCAACCTAACAGAGTCCCCAAAGCTTCCAAGGACTAAACCACCAACCAAAAAGTACAAGGGGGTACCCATGTTAATAGAGAATTGCCTTATCTGCCTTCAGTGGGAGGGGAACCCCTTGATCATGTGGAGGCTTGATGACCCAGGGTAGGAGAGTGGCATGAGGCTGAGGCAGAAGTGGGTGGCTGGATCAGGAAGCACTCTCATACAGGCAGGGGGTGGGAGGAGAGGCTAGGGAGCTTGTGTAGAGGAAACTGGGAAAGGCGATAACATTTGAAATGTAAATAAATAAAATAACCAATAAACAATGGAAAAATTTTTAATACGGTTCTATAATGAGAACTTTAAAATATATTAACTTCATGCTAATGTATTTTCAATTATTTCTGAAGCACAAAATGACTAGAATCATTTCAGAGAATAAAATTGGAAATATTATTACACATTGAACCTTGGGATATCTGAAAAGTCTCATCAAATAAGAAATGTGAATAATTTTAATTTCAAAGCTTGACATAAGCCTTGATCTGTTTTTGATACCCGATATCTTGAAACACAGAACTCTTAGCATACTCTTACTTAACTACTTTAGGGTAAGTTTTGAAACACTGAAATTTTAATTAAGAATCAAACATGGTAATTTTTAAGTAAAACACAACTCAAAGATCTGTAGTAATTTGCCTGAGGTTAAATAGTTGGAAAAGCTAAAATAGAACTGTGTATTTTCTGACTTATATTATTCTCCTTTAGCTGATCTGGATGATTATGTGGTTTTAACAGCATCAGTACTATACATATTGTCCTACTTCATATACTAATTACATCTTGGGATTGAGAAGCTCAGAGACCATCCATAGCCTTAGTTACCTTCTTAGAAATGTACCCATTATAAACTATATCCAAGACTATGATGGACAGTGTGTTCATAGCTGTCATTCAGACAGCAAGTAGTTATTGGGACTTCAGGCTGTATGTCCATGTATAATACATGAATTCCTAGGCTGTCGTGTCGAGACCAGGCATGTCAAAAAATGTAGTCATACAAAGTTTTATGCTTTCAGATTATACCACATCACCTTTACCTTCAGGCATCCTTTAGATGGATTCACAAAGCCGGAAGAGAAATTTGCTCATTCTAATAGTCAGCCATCCCACACATAATGTGTATCTGGAGATGAAGTTAAGTAGAAAGAGCCTTTTCTCCCCCAGGCATACAGCAAAAGAGTTTTTTTTTTTTTTTCCTTATTTCAACCTTTGTTAAAGAGGCTTAGCAGCACTGTCACAGACCTTCTTGTAAATAGTTCATATAAAATATAGTAAGCATGTCACATTCTAACAGTTTGAACAATTAATAAAGCCTTTTGAACTAGGACAGCTTAGGCATACTTTCTGCCTAATAACAGTGATTTTGGAGTGTGTTTGGTATTAGGTTTACCAAAATAGCTAAGTACACAAGAATTCATAATATATGTTTCTGAGTTTTGCTTCTAAAACTAAACATTGAGAGAATTTGAAGTCACTGCACCTTCGTTTTGTACACTAATGGAGAATAATAATTTTCTGTAACACACTTGGTTATAGCACAAGAGTATTTGTAATACTTAGAACTTTAGCAGACATATAATAAATGTTCAGTAAATTCCAGTCCCTCTGAGCAACCTTTAGTAAACCTCTGACACCAAGTTTCCAAGTATTAAAACTGAGCTATAATATTTTATGCTCAAGGCAGATATCTCATTTTCCAGTAGAACACGTCTTTACAAAAGTCAAACTAACATCACATTACTTGGTGTAAACAGAAAGAAAAAAATTTAACCCAAACAAAATTTTGTTTGTGAATCACTTGCATGATTCAGACATAAGATAAATAAAAGAGTGAGGGAGGCTGAGTCAGCCATGTGCAGCACTTGGGTCAGAGATCAGCCATACAGGACAGGATATGGAGGCTCAAAAGGGCTACAGTACAACAGCACCAGAGAACAGAGCACCCACTAAATATAGACAGTGTATGCTCAGACAACTGCTTGATTTTGTAGAAAATTTAGGTTGAAAATGAACAAAAACAAAGAACATTAAAAGTCACTCATATCTTCCTATAATACCAGTATCTTCCTATAATATCAAATCAGGGGAAATCATGATTTCAAGGACAGCCTTGCAACTATGAAAGCATGTCTCAAAATAATAAACTAACAAAATAACAAACAAAAAAAGACAACAAAAATCATCCTTCAAAGGCTCATTTATTTAAATTCCTTCTAGTTTTATACTGACTATAATAATGAAAACATTTTTTGCTTTGTTGTTGTTATTGTTGTTGTTGTTGTTGTTGTTGTTGTTGTTGTTGTTGTTTTACTGAGAACTTGTCAACACATGAAAGAGCAAAATAACCAGTGACATGGAAAGAGAAAATTAAATTCGGGTGACAGTAATTGAAATGCCAGATAAGCTATAGTTTGTTATGAAAATAAATGTTAATTGACTGTTCAATCCATAGTAAATCTAAAACAAAAAACATAGAACAGAAAACTTAAGTAACAAAGATGAATAAAATGTATGATTCAAAGTGAATCAATTGAACACCGAACATAAAATAGTTATACTAAAAGGAAAGATCATTTCTTATCAAGCAGATTGGCCTAACTTATTATATCTAAAAAGGTAACTCTTGAAAACCCCAGAGTTCAGAACAAAAGAAATGCCTCCAAGTATGATGAACAATTTTTAGGTAGTTCGTCAAGTTATGTGTATTGCTTGGTTGGGGTTAAGTAAGTATGAAAGTTAGTAGTGCTTGCAAATTTAATGAGATCTAGAATCAAGTCAGAGAGAATGCCTGTGGAGACTGATTTTATGTTGATTGACAGAAGACCCACACTATGAGTAGCACCCTCCTTTGGACTGGAATCCTCCGCTGCATAAAAAGGAAAGTGTAGCATTAGTCTTCTTTCTGACTGTATGTATCTTTCATTTAAATATTTTAAAATCATGAAATAAAAATAGCATTGTCTGCAGAGTGACTTCCAGGAAAAACAGGCTAAAGAATGAAACTGTGTCTTAAAAAACAAAAACAAAGCCAACAAAATGCAACAGAACAAAACAATGCCCTCAAAACAAACAAACAACAACAAAAATTATTGATGATTTGTTTTCTTATTTGTTGGTATTGTTTGAAAGAAGATTCATATTCCAAACTGTAGGCTAGCTTAGATATCCCAGTGTTGCCCGCACTGGTTTCAGATTTACAGTGATCCTTTGGATCTAGCATTGAGAAAGCTGAAAATATAAATGAAATGAAAGCATTTGCCTCAAGTTCCTATCATGTTGATTTCTATGGCAGTAGTAACGAAATCCTAAAACTGTGAGTCAAAAAAAAAAAAAATACCCTTTCCATAAAGTTGGGTTTTCCAGGAAATTTTACCACAGTGACAGGAATAATACACATGAGAGCAAGATTATATAAGTCACTCATCATTCAATTATTAAACCCAGAATCTAGATGTGAGTTCTATTGATTACCTTAAAATCCATAAATTATATCTTGACAAACAATGCCTTTAAACAATTTAGACATTTGATATTAATACAAAATCATTAATGATTCATTTATTAACATATAATTTTTTTACAATAAAAAATGGTCACTGAATCATAGACAAAATTATTTTCAGTTAAAATAACTTTCATATAAATGGACAGTATTGTGATTTACCTAAAAATCACAATAGTGATTTTTAATTAATAAAAACTAAGTTAACATACTTTCTCGGACATCACATACTCTAATAGCATGTGTGTGTGTGGTATTCTCTGTGAAACGCTGTTTTTCCATTCTATAAGAATACTTCAGTCATTTTCTCTTTTTTTTCTTGTTTTTTTTAGAGATCAGAATTCACAAACT
This sequence comes from Mus minutoides, assembly GCA_902729485.2. Lineage (NCBI taxonomy): Eukaryota > Metazoa > Chordata > Mammalia > Rodentia > Muridae > Mus > Mus minutoides. The sequence continues at coordinate 525 of CACVCL010019400.1, read as the reverse complement.
TACATTATCCAGTGCAGATAGGTGCCTCTTGCTTTTTTATGAAATTAGTTAATTAATTTATGTATTTATTCACAACCTATTCACTGCTCCCCTCTCATTCACCTCTCACAGTGTCCCTCTCCCATCCCACCCCTAACCCTGGCCAGTCAAATGTCTGCATAAGTAGCTGCACTGTCTCTGGCTTCTTGCTTTAAAAAAATAAAGTTTTCCAAATCCCTGGCCCTTGTTTCCTGTAGAAGTAATGTTAATATACTCTAACAGACAGAAAGAAAGATATTGTCATTTATGCTCAAATAGGTGTTTATACAGATATGAAATAATACAATTTTTTTTCTCTTAACATTTGACATGCAATGTACTTCAGAGACAGATGTACAATCAAAACTAAATTTAAAAAAAGCAACACAAACTAAATCATACCCATTTGTACTAACTCAAAATCAAAGAAAAATTAAGTTTATGTCATCATTTAAGTTAAAATGTTGAAATAAACTATATGGATATGCATAGATGGATCTCTACTCT
>CACVCL010019396.1:0-105694 GCA_902729485.2 Mus minutoides | reverse complement strand
CTACTTAGGCTTCTATGTTTTAATTGCAATCTAATACAAAAAGAAGTTTCTCTGATAGGATTAAGATATTCACTAATTTATAATAATATAGGGAATCTGCTTATTGCTATATTTATTTATCAGAATAATAGTATTAGGTTCTTTACTAGGACCCAGTGTTTTGAACCAGGAAACAGTAGCAAGTATGATCCATCTTATGCATCAGGCTATAAATTTAATCTCAAGGTCCTTTGATTGAATCTATGACACTCTTCTACTAGTTAACAAATTTTGTCAGATCAATGTTATTGTGGCATACAAGATTCACAATTATTTAAAGTTGTTAAATACTTTTATCCCCTGGTAGTACAAATAGAACTTTCTGGAAGGAAAAAAGACAAATCAGTAGACAAGAAACTTTTAGGTGAATACCAGCTTGATTTATTTGTGTATTATAACATGGACAATAAATAATAAAAAGTATAAATGAGACAGTATTTTATATGGTAAGTAAATATTAGCTTTGGTTCTTTGACAGAATTCTTTGGATAGTGTATTTTTTCTTTTCTAAAATACATCATATGACAAACTACGAGGAAAGTGACTCATACCATCGAGCCACTAAGGTAAGCTTTATTCACAGACTAACCTGAAGTTGAATGCCAGAGTTTCCTGGGCATTTGAGAGAGAGAAAACGAGACAGAGAGAGAGAGAGAGAGAGAGAGAGAGAGAGAGAATAAGGGGAGGGGGAGGGAGAGAGTCCTGTTTTCACCAGGCTTTGATCCTATTACACTTAATCTTCCTGAAGTCTTACCTGCAAATATAGTCACATGAGGATGAAGGCTCTAACATTCATATGGAGGAAATGTAATTCAGTTCATTAAAGGTAAGAATACAGTTAGACAAGATAGGCTATAGTGCAACATAAGAAACAGATGCTGAATTGGAAAAGGGGCAGGGGCAACTTTGGCAGCCTTTTAAATGTATGGCAAAAGTCTCAGAAGGTCCCTCTGGAGCATCAAGAGAATAACAAAGGAAACTTTTGTCAATCACACAATGAAATGAGAATACTTTAACATAAACAATAAAAAAGAACTTATGTTATGCTATCCATGCATGTCTAGAAATTTCCCCCACACTTTAGTAACTAATTTGTTATGCTTTATCTGTGTTGGAAATCTAGGTGTTATTTCCTGAATTTTCTGGTTCAGTCTTTACCAAAGACCTCAAAATGTCCAATAATGGAGACCACATCACGGATGGACTGGAGGAGTATCGACTTCCAAACTCGTTTATAAGCATTCTTATATGTGCTGCCAGGCTTCATCTTACCTCAGTCCTGTGCTCTATTAATAAAAGTTTTTTTTTTCTGTCATGTAATGATCTATCAGGATTAAGATCCTCAATTTCTCATTAGCAGTGGCTTCATTGCTTTTGTCATGAATCTGTCCATAAAGCAGCTCACAGCAACTAATTCACAGGGTTTTATAATCTTATTTTAGAAATAACAACTGGTACATGAGTGTGATGTACTTCATGAATTAAAAGCATGACGGTTATGAGGGTGTGATGGTGGTAAGCCTGAATGAGAAATATCTCCAGGATACTTATGCTTTGAACACTTGGTCCCATGTCTATAGCATTGATTGGGTAGATTATACAACAGTTAGGAGGTGAAGCCTTGCTGAAAGAAGTTTATCAATGGAGACAAGCTTTGAGGGTTTTTAATTCAACTTTTGGAAAAATTCTTCCAAGAAATCAACTATTCACAGTTCCTCGGGGGGGGGGGGGTTATGAACCCTCCCACTCTGTGCTGAAATGCCTTCGGCTTTCTCTCTTACAGGTTGTGCAGACAACCGTTGCTGCTATAGTTCATGAGTGAAGCACTCTGGTCACATCCAGAAGACCAAATTTTGCTCCTGACTTTTCCTGTACCTTTGGCTGTTAAAATCTTTCTGCCCTCTCTTCTGAGATGATCTCTGATTCTTTAGTGATGATGTACATTTAGAATGATATAAAAGCCCGATTTGTAGCTGAGCACCCCACAGAAACATTCACCGCTCTTTAACAAGTTGTGGGGTTCTGCACTCATTAGTGCCTGTTTCACAGAGTGGAGAAATCAAGCTGAGCGAGCACAAGAAAGCGAGCTAGTATGCATCAACATATTTATTTCTATCTGCTCTTGACTATGGACTTTGACAATGCCATATTCTTAAAATATCTCTTACATTGTAAGAGACTGACTGTCTCCTGAGAGGCTCTGTCAGAGCCTGACAAATACAGAGGTGGATGCTTGTAGCCAACCATTGGACTGAGCACGGGGTCCCCAATGGAGGATCTAGAGAAAGAGCCAAAGAAGCTGAAGGGGGTTGTAGCCCCATATGAGGAACAACAATATGAACCAACCAGAATCCCCCAGAGGTCCCAGGGTTTAAACCACCAATCAAAGAGTAGACATGTAGGGACCCATGGCTCCAGCTGCATATGTAGCAGAAAATGGCCTTATTGGACATCAATGGGAGGAGAGGCCCTTGGTCCTGTGAAGGCTCAATGCCCCAGTGTAGGGGAATGCCAGGACAGGGAAGCAGGAGTGGGTGGGTTGGGGAACAGGGGTAGGGAGGATGGGATAGGAGGTTTTCAGAGAGGAAATCAGGAAAAGGGATAACATTTGAAATGTAAATTTAAAAAGAGAGACAGAGAGACAGAGAGAGAGAGAGACAGAGAGGGAGAGTCTGAAACTTTTGTTGGACCTCACAGCTAGAGTTAACAACACATCTTGAAGTCACTTGATACTTAAGACTAATATCCTACCCATAAACTCAGACTAGTTTTAACCTGATTTTAAGAGAACAAGGTAATAATCATCCTCGGTTACCTTGAATGTCCCTCATAATTACCTTACAACCCAAGATAATACATAGCTGCAATCTTAAACTATGTATTCTTCCATGCCCCTGACCCAGGTAATGCATATGTATCATTTGCTGAAAGCAGGATATCCAGACATTGAAAACAATCTTCTAAAATAAATATCCACCTTAAATGTTAAATACAGCATTTATGGATATTGGTTGAGAAGCTGTGTTTGTAATACTCTTTGTTATTTAGTCATCTGAGTCAGTCTTACTAACCTCTTTTGAAAACTATGTTGAAGATGTCTGTAAAGTATTCGACTGTTGTGCCAAGAAGAGTTCATGAACCCCCAGAGACCACCAAGGAGCCATTTTCAATGTAAAAGCATTAAGGTCTCTTACATGCTGGGGTCCGGGCTCTTCTCCAACCCAACCTGACACAGCAGGACAGGAAAGGAAGGCATGGCAGCCTTGAACCCTCAGCAGGACAAGGTTTTATAGAGAGTGGAAGTACGTTTGTGTGAGGTACGGCTGTCCTGGCAAATATCTATCTCTATGTCTTTTGTAAGCTGACAGGTGGGGCTCTAAAGCAAGACCTTAGACAATCACAAACGATCTGAAAGTGCATCTGAAACAATCAGGCTAATCTTTAAATAACTGTTGCTAGGAAGTAGCTAGGGAGTGACTCTGGCCAAGCACAAGCCATGGGGTCCTTCCTGGTACTTGGGTGCAGCATGGGCTCTGCTGCAGGTCAAGTTCTCAGGCTTTTTTTTTTTTTCTTTTAGGTGGAGGCAGGTCACAAAATAGATCCTTCCCTATATGATAATTTCTGTGCAATTCAATAAAGACAGAAGGCCACAGACATACAGTGTCAGAAACAGACACAGGGACAGATTCACAGAGCAATCTTCAGACTGGCACATACAACTGGCAGATGGAGAATGAAATATACAGGGAGCATGAAGTCAAGAATTCAAGTCTGGATTTGCTCTTAGTAAAGTGACTCCAAGAGGAGGTGCTTTTCTTTCTTGCTTTAATGTGATACCAGTTCATTATTAGTGACTTGGGGTTTAATCACTAATGTGTTTGGTAAACAGGGAAGGTGTAAAGAGCTATTTCTGTTCCTGTAGCATTGAGTTTTTTTCTATGGTGAATTAAGTAGTAGTTTCTTTTCTATTGCTATGATCAAATACCATTGCTATGGCAATTTATGGAAGTAAGGGTTTATTTAAGATTTATAATTCCAGAGAGATAGTCTATCCCCATCACTTTAGGAGCATGACTACTCCCTACTCCCAGCAGTCAGGGATGGCCCTGGAGCAGTAGCTGAGAGAACATATTTTGATCCTCCACAGTGTTTCTCTTTCCTTTTGCCACAAACGTTTTCTACCCCTGAAGTAAAGGCAAGAGTAGAGTTCTATCATTAGTAAGTATGTTCCCATTTCAAAATTCTATTTAACTTGCTGTCACATGAATTTTTGTTTTCACTACTCTATTATAGAAATAGAATAACTGAAATCTGAAGTGATTATGTGAATGGGCACAATTTCTCATCTAGGATGTTCAAATAGAAAGTACTTGAACTCGGGTCTGCTCATGATAAACCTACACCCAGGATTCTCTCTTCTGTACCACTGTGAATAGTCAAATCTAAGGACAGGCTGTGTTCAGCCACATTTCCCTTTTATGTACATACATGTTTAGAGCACCCAATGTTTTAATTGCCCTTAATTGATGATCTGAATGATATAAACAGCATTGTATAGCATATATAATGATATAACAGCTTTGGTATGTTATTTCCATCAAGTCTCAATGAACTCCCATTTAGATTTTGTAAGGAGCGATTGGACTATAATGCACCCACATTTTCTGTATTCCAAGCATTCAAACTGAAATAAATAACATTTTAATGAAAAAATATTGACAATAACAGATTGATTAATTAATTATGAAACAGTTACCTAGAAAAAATTTTAAATGTGATGTAAAAAAAAAAAAAACACTCCAATAAAAAAATTACCAGTGTGAACATCGCCTGAGTAATCACCTCGTCACAATGAGAAAAACAGCTGCCCCTCTTCTTCACCTGCATAGTCCTGTGTAAGGGTAAGGTGGGAGAAATAAGTAGAATCAAAAGTAAGGACAAAGCTCTGCTTTTACTTTAAGTCAATCTGATCTTATTGGCAGAACTGACTTGGCTGGTTACACATGAGCAGTGTGGAAGAAGGTAAAGAGCATCCAACCTGATCCTGAAGCCTGATGCTACCAACTTGACCACTAATTAGCAAAGTGAAATTGAAGAGCTCATTGAGCCCCTCTGGCTTCAATCCTATCTTAGAGCAAATGAAGAGCTAAGACCAGAGTATTGCTGAAATACATTTTACATCTTCATTTTTTGATTAAAATGATTATTTAAATCACATTACAAGATGTGTCATTGAGATGCAGGCTATATAATGGTCCTGAGGCGAGCATCTTACAGAATGTTAGTATTCTAGCCAGCGCTCCAGGAATAGGGATGTACTTGAATACAGATTTATTATCTGTAATTGAAAGTTATTTCTTGCCTTTGGTTCTCAATAAAAATAATCTTTAGGAGACTGAACTTGGTTAAAGTAGCATCTATTTTTATCTTTTATATTTTACTTTATGAGGAACGTTTTTAGGCAAGCACAGTTACACACTGTCACTGCCACAATATTTACAAGCATCATAAAGTACCTAGGATTTATAAAGCTCTGATCCTGAGTCTGTGGAGGAAATCAAAGGAATACAGTAATTCCTGCTATTATGGAGCAAGTGAGCTATTTTTCAGTTGTTTTGGTTCTAGTCAAGAGAAAGTTAAAATGATTGAACTAACCCAATATTCTGAGGAAAAATATACATATACATATTACTACTAGTTAAAAATTTAACTATTTAATTTCATAATTCTTTCTCTGTGTGTGTGTGTGTGTCTGAATGTTGTATCAGGTACGTATGTGTTCCTGTTTGAGAGGATACATATACACTCATGCTTGTAGGTGACAGAGGTTGAAATCAGGTGTCTCTCTCTGTCACTTTTCATCCTATTTTTTTTTAAATAGGGTCTCTCTTATTGAAGGTGAAGCTTTTTCACTTCAGCTATATTAGTGGGTCAGAAACCGTCAGGTTGTCCCTGCCCTCTATTTCACCACTGGTATTACAGGCACATTCTATTGCACCCAGCTTTAGGGTTCAAAGTTAGGTTCTCAAGCTTACACAGCAAGCACTTTATCTAATGTGCCTTCTCCTGGCCCATTATTTTACAAAGAAATTCATGATCCATATACCAACCAGATAATAGTAGGAGCCATTGGAAAAGGTAAGTATCTAGAGAAATGTGTATGGAGCCAAAGGATAGTACATCAGTGTATCCATTCTGGAGTTTTGAGATTCACAAAATGGTCTTGTGATGGGAGTCTGGGATATTGTTTAAGGGGGGAGATTTAAAGAGGAAAAAGAAAAGCAGAAAGGAATGGTTGCACAGAAACCCCAGGAAAGAAAATGATACCTAGACTGTATATTCATCTGGGACCACAGAGAGAAAAGGACTACAAATCTGAAAATACTTATAATAGGTTATTTGATGAAAAAGTCATTAGTACCCTGGGAAGAACTATCTTGGGAGGAAAAACAGAATCAAACTTCAATTTCCAGTGAGCTGGGAATGGAATGGGTGCTGAGAAAAATGAAAATTAAAAAACTGTCAAAAGTCTGTGAAGAAATCTAGTGCCAAAGGAAGCAGAAATGAGTTTGAAATCAATAAATATACTGGTTGGTGATAGATGAGGCAAATGAGGTTTTAAACTGACTAAAAGAACAAGGTAACTAATAAAAATGAAAAAAATAAAGCTGTAAGAAATATAAAGTGTTTCTGATATATTCCTGGAGAGGTGAGAGAGCTCTTGTGCATTCACGGATGTCTAGTGGAAGGGACCTTAGTGCTGGAGGAAAGAAAAGATGGAAGTTCAGGTATGATGTCCACTAAGTGAAACAGGTGGCTACTAAAGAGAGTCGAGAGCCCAGAATGGGTCAAAAGTTTTCAAATCACAATAAGTACTCATTAAAAAAAAAATCAACAGATGGGCAAAGGAGGAAAAAAAATGAACAGAAAGGAAGAATATAGCACTATTCTGAAGGAAACCATAGATTATATTTCATTTGGTACTGTATTCAAAAGTGTGTATGCGTTTTTAAGGAAGAATGATTCGTGCTGTTTCAAAGAGTCTAGAGAGACAGCTTGATCAGTAAAATGCTTGTAACTCAAGCTTGAGAACCTGAGTCATAAGCCCACACCCACATAAAGAGGTTGAGATGATGGTAGGCATTAGCCACCTCTACCCTGTGGAGGTAGACATAAATATGTTATTGAGACTTGTAGGCCAGCTAATCTCAAAATCACGTAACTTTGGGTCCAGTAAACAACCTTGGCTCAGAAAACCTCTGGCCTCTCACACACATCTACACATAAGAACATCTACACACTTATACATATCATGTACACAAAAGAGAATAGGTAGAGATTCCAGTAAAATCAACAGAGAAGAACAATGGGTCAGCTTTCAAATGGCAGATTACATCATCAAGAGTTCAAAGGCACTTATAGATCACAGATACAAGACAAAGCGCAACACACTGCAGCATCTTCAGAAGGCTTGGACTCTTCATCAAAGAAGCCAGTATTGAGAAAGATGAGACTTCTGTCCCTGTGCTACCCGCCAGGACTTAGAACCTAAGAGCCTGGTAGAGATTAATGATTTTGACATTTAGAGAGGCATGCTTCAGGCTTTCTCCAGATACTATAAAACCAGAGACAAGAGGGAGACCAAAGGCTATACTGGAAAATGCATTTGGAAAGACTGATTTCCTCAACCAGAAATCTGTAATGTTTTCAAAGTGATTAGCTCCAGGAGGTCATTTTAGTAGAGGCAACACTTGTAAACAAATAGCTTGAGGTAAATTCTTCAAATAATGTATTGGCAAAGATTTGCTTTTTAAGCATTCTGAATGTGACTGATATTTGCAGAGGGGCCAGTGCAGGATGGTGCAGTCAATGTTACTTGTAGGTCGCTTGCTGAATACAGACTTGAAACAAGAATGTGAGTGTCTAATTTATTTAAGTTGGTTGTTATGAGACACACTTAAGGTACACAGAATTGAGACGCTCCCTCTGGCATCTAGAATATAAGCTCTTCCCATACAAGAAAAAGTATTGCTTACAACAACAGAGCATATACTGCACCTCTAAAAGCTCTGATACAAATAGGCTTGTCTGATAGGAAACTTCAAACAGTACTTGTAGTTTAATAAACTTCATAGGGATATATTCTTTATTTTGATGAGAGTTTTCTTGCTTGTTTTTATTGACATGTTTGTCTGGAAGATTGGCAATTGATCGGTGCTGTTATTGTTTGGTAGGAAGTATCTCCTCTAGAGGTTTATATTGGTGCCCAACTGGTGGTACCATTTTAGGAGGGTCTAGAGACTTTAGGATTTGGATCCTAACTAGGAATCAGGTCATTAGGTTCAGGGCTCTGGAGGCAGTATTTTGTGTTAAGGCACCTCTCCTCTTCTTGTCCTGGTATGAATAGCATCTGCCACATATACCTGCAACAATGATGTTCTGCCTACAAGCTCAGAATCAAAAGAGTCAACAATCTATAGCCTCTGAAACCCTGACTTAAAGACACTCCTTTCTCCCTTAAGTTATGTCAGGTATATTGGCACAATGACGAAAGGTCTCACAAATATAGAGAGAATACCATAAACAGAGGCATCCTTTAAAAAAGAGCAATTTACATGACCTGTCCTCATAAGAATAGGAGGGGACATCTTTGTGGAGATGGGGGGGGTAGGTTTGGGATGTGAAATAGTCAGAGGGTGGATGGGGGGGATAAAATCTGGAGTATAAAATAAATATTAAATAAAAAAATTTTAAAGAATGGCATTTATCCCAAATCAAATTTCATAACTTGGTACAAGAAACAAATGGTACAGAAGCCAATGTACTTGTAAGACCATGTGTCAGGACATCTTTTTCACTTAAGTGTACTTGCATGAGAAACTTGAGAGTGAACAGGTTATCAAATGAGACCAGAAATTGATGCTGGGATTAAAAGAACAAAATAATTAATAGCATCAGGGGAAAACAGCATGATACAAGGACCTAACATATATATGTCCTCAGTAGAATCAGAACAGTTCATAAGAGCTCTCTTATCTCCATGCCATAAGAGGATGTATAACAGGGTGCCTAAGAAGAAAAAAATACAGAATCCCCCTATAAGAGCAAAACTTCATACAAAGACATAGCTTAGAGAATATAGAATTTCAAGGAAAGCATACACACACACACACACACACACACACACAGGAGAGTAGTCAAGGTTAATGTAGACCCAGTAGTGAAGAAAAGAGTATCTAGCTGAAAGGAAGACTGATTACAGCTTAGCTTTACTATAGAAGGAATTTGGAACATAGAGCCAGATAAGTCTTCAGGGTGGATTATTTCTGTGGCCTGTTGGATCTTGAAGGAACTGAGTCAATTTGCAACTGGTAATAAACAACAGCCACACTTGTATTATCCTCTCAACAAGCTGTGTAGACACTACAAAGTGTCACACGTGTCACCTTGTCCTCTATTGTTCTAAGGAGATACCCAAGGCCCTTTTTACTTATATGGTTGTCAAGAATTTTCATTGACTGTCTATGGCCAGCCAAGCAGAGGAAGTGGCCAACTCATAATAAATATAACTATGTGATTTTTCCACAGTGGTAGAACACTTTAACCCACAAAATAATGGCAGTTTCATGTGGTTGAAACTATATGTTAATGTCAGCCATAAGCCTTGACTCTTGGTACTCAGAACCTCACAAAACGAAATACTTCCTTTTTAAAAAGTAGTCAAATAGACAAACCAATGTAAATTTACAGTAATCAAAGGAAACTAAAGCCCACAAGCTCCAACAAGTTGATCTATTAGGTTTTTTTTTTTATTTCATAGCTTTGATAATAGCTATAAAGGACTACCTGATGACCAAAAGAGAGGGAGAGAAAAAAAATGTGTCTCCAGGGAAAACTTTCTAGAACCCCCCCCCCAAAAAAAAAACCAAAAAACAAAAAAAAGGTAAGTACCCAGCTAACCTTCTCTATCTTTTGGGCGCAATACACATTTTTTTCTTTTTTAGTTTCCATTTTGTTTTCATCAGAAAAAAAAAAAAAAAAAAAAGAGTTCAGATTTGTGCAGTTTGGTGACACCCATTTGTAATCCTAGCACTTGGTTTCTGAGATTGAGACCAACCTCACTTGCATAGCAAAACCCTGTCAGGAGAACACAGTCTTTAAACAGTAATGTGTGACAGTTTATAAAGGTATAGACATTCTAGCTACAAGTAACTATTGTATTGCTAGATTATCTGTAAAAAAAAATAACTTTTCATGTACTCACACAGTCTATACTGCCTACTGGAGTGTTACTTGATGGAGGTCAATACCTACTCAATAAGTCAAAAATCACCTGAGCAACAGAATCTATGACTCAATCCCAACTAAGTGACATAGTTCACTAAGAACAAGCTAACAAGTCTCCTCCTCCTCCTCCTCCTCCTCCTCCTCCTCCTCCTCCTCCTCCTCCTCCTTTTCCTCCTTCTCCTCATGCTTCAGATATCAATGGAGGCTTCTGAATTCCAAGCTGCATAATCACTGAATAATAATACCCTGGACTCAAGATCTCACTAGACATGGGAAAACATCCATCGTAATGCTTTCTGGTACAGCACGAACTATGGGCAATCATCTCTCATTAAACTTATTAGATAAGGAACATATACAATAAAAATATCCTACCATATGGTTTTATTAACAAGGAGGAAAATGTATTTTTACGTGTCCTGGTCAATAAAATGAGGAGGAAGGATTTAAATGTTGCTAACACAAATGGGAACATTTAGATACATTCGATTGGTATAGGTAATCCCTGAATTCAGTAGAGAGTTTCCTGACAAGATAAAAATGGATATGACTCCCCAAGTTTCAAATAAGGTAACAGAGTAGAGTACCTCACTCATGTTACTGTTAGAAAGCTGCCAGGCAAATGAAGCACCTTCAGGCGATAACAGGAAAGGGATTTGGAAAGATTTAGGAGATGAGTAAAATCAGAGTGTGTTGTTTTAAGGCTATAAATAGTTTGAGAAGATTGTGTAACATTTCCTGAGCCTGGGGAGCAGGGATTCCTTAGACGACAGAGATCTATCATTTCACTTACTGACTTTATCAGCTATGGGAAATAAATAAAATGGGTTATGTAGCTTTGATGGTTAATCGTGTCCATGCCATGGGATTCAGGATCACTATGGAAACAAATGTCTGAGCTTGACTGTTCCAGATTTTCTATACTAAATTAGTTGAGATGGGAAGAGCCACTCTAAAAGTAGGCAGTACTCTCCCATGGTCTAGGGTGCCAGGCTGAACACAAAGGAGGAAGCAAACTGAGCTCAATCCTTCATCACTATCCTCTTCCTAACTGGGAACTGCATAGCCAGAGCCACCTCCTGTTCCATCTCTATACCCTTCCCCCCAGGCTGAAATGAACCCCTGATCTGTAAATCAAAGTAAACGCTTCTTTCCTTAAATGTCTCCTGTCAGATCTTCTGTCTTAGCAAGGAGGCAAGTGGCCAATCCGAGATAACCAGAAGTGTGAGCATTCTTTTTTTTTTTCCAATTTTTATTAGATATTTTCTTCATTTACATTTCAAATGTTATCCCGAAAGTCCCCTAAACCCTCCCTCATCCCCTACCCTGCTCCCCTACCCACCCACTCCCACATCTTGGCCCTGGCGTTCCCTTGTACTGAGCATTCTTAAAGCCGATTCTCCTGTTCCGATGATTTTGTGTCTTGGTTTGAATTTTTTTTCATTGGCCCCCAATGGAAGAGCTAGAGAAAGTACCCAAGGAGCTGAAGGGGTCTGCAACCCTATAGGTGGAACAACAATATGAAGTAACCAGTACCCCCAGAGCTCATATCTCTAGGTGCATATGTAGCAGAAGATGGCCTAGTAGGCCATCATTGGGAAGAGAGGCCCTTGGTCTTGCAAACTTTATATGCCCCAGTACAGGGGAACACCATGGCCAAGAAGTGGGAAGGAGTGGGAAGGGGAGCGAGGCACAGGTGGACTTTCGGGATAGCATTTGAAATGTAAATGAAGAAAATACCTAATAAAAATTGGAAAAAGAAAAAAATTCAAACTGGATATTTCTTCCCTGATTGCTATTATCAGAAAAGTGAACAATTATGGATGAGAAGTCAGGGTGAGTAATCTATAAACTTCCTGAAGTAGTCACTTCCAACTGTTTAACCCTGAAAGAGTGGGTAGGTTTTATTGTTCAGGCAGAGAACGTATGGTCTGTAAACTAAATACTTAGTATCTTATCTGGTACAGAAGCTTTCTGGCATCCAAGAGAAAATGGAGGAAATCCGTTAGGTTCCTCTTAAAGGACTACCAGCTCAATCCTAGAACATTATCTTTCCCTCACTGACACACTCTTTCTTGACTTCACACTGGGAGAGACAATTGCAATTTTCCAGAACTCCAGACACAGACACATTGCTCACTCAGGTACATCAAGCTTCTTACCCAAGTATAAAGGTGGTGAAACATGGGCACTGGTAAAAAGGTTTCTGAACATACAACAACCATAAATCAATTCAAAGTCAAACATGTAAGAACCCTGAGGTCTTTCTGGCAGAGTTCAAATATGTTTTATTGACTGAGCCTTGATTCTGGTCACACAGCATGTTCTCTCTGTGCTACAAATACCTCATTCCACACAGCATCAATGCTGCCCAAAACATATCAGCTCAGGTTCCAGGCCGCTCTGTGTTATGAACTGTAATATTTTATACTGCATATGGCAAGGCTCCTGCTCTTACACAAAATCAATGATTTAACTATGTAAACAGAGAATTTTGATATTTTCCTCCGGTTATTCCTCATCAAGCACTCTATGACACCATTCCTGTGCTTAAATGTCTCCTCGCCCCAGATAGGAAATCCATGACAGATCAAAGTATAAATGCCACCAAAGTCCAACATGATGAATCAATAAGTTTCATTGTAATTACTTCCAGGAATATATGAGAGGGGTCAGTTACAGGAGCAAAAATGGCTCAAAGAGGCCAGTATCACTGTAGCCTACCCCAGAATGGATGACAGCTAGAAACATGGAAGCCCCACACATAACCTGCAGGCATATCAACAGTTTTAAAGATATTCTTTTCTGGTGGCTCGGATAGCCTGAGCATTTTCCAGATAGTTCAGCTGGCCTATGTCTTTCAGATGTTTAGCTGGTCTTTATTCTAGGGGCCTCTTCTAAGCAGCTCAGCTGGTCGGAGAATGAGTCTCAGCAATCATTATTGCTTCTGTAAACTTTGCACAGAGGAACCTAGTGAATGTGGTCAATTTTAGGTTCTCCCTGAAACCATTTTGGGTTATTTACTTTCTGTATTAAAGGTTCTTTTCTGCAAAATGAAATGTTTTCATCTCAGGGGTCATTGCTACACAACATCATGTAAATATGAATTATGAGAAACTGAAGTGTTACCTACTACTAGTGCACCTATATTAAATTAGTTTATCAGTGTATTGTGTTTGTTAAGTTGTTTGAATGTAAAAAAATCACTATTTTAATTGCTTTTGGCTTGAGTTTTATTTATATTACACTTGTATGTATGTATATATGTATATATGTATGTATTTAAATTTATTTGAATTCTGGCTTGGAAAAGAGACAGAATTTTCAAAAATTTCTAAAATGACCCTAAACCTACTTCTGCCATCTGTAATAGGTGTTATGCAAAGAGATGTTTTCAGTATTGACAGTTGCAAAACCAAGATAGTCAATTCTAAAAAACATGTTGAACTTGCTAGTTTTCTATAACGTCAAAAACTTAGCCAAAATTTAATGTTTTCTGTAAATATAAACAAGTATATAATCTCATTAACATGTAAACTTGTGTTCTTTTGTAAAATGGCAAAGTCATATGTATACCAAAAATTACCTTTATATAAACTTCTTTATGATTTCTTATTAGCAAACGTTTGTTTTATAAATATGTTTTATATCGCCCATGAACAATATCTCAAAATTTTCTTGGTCAAAAGAGGGTCATGAGTGGGAAGTTTCAGAAGCACTGGTGAACGTTAAGCCACAAGCTAATGATCCAAAAAAAAAAAAAAAAAAAGGTGGCTATGCCTATTAACTGCATGAGAAGATCTAGCCCATCTCAGAATGAAGTTCTATAAAACATGGTTGATGACTTTGCATAGCATAGTGTTCCATCAAAATGTTGAGTATTATAGGATACTCATAAAACTTTAATGTTATTCCAGTGCTGTAATCAGATGAACAAAGTTATATATTAACACAAAACACTCAAGATTATATGGCATATTAAGAGTTTTAAAACATATGTTCAATCTACAATCTGAAAGCAACAGGATGTTGTATAGTTGATGGCTGTAGTTAACCCTGCCATAAACTACATTATTCTTTTTAAATATGAATAGAATCACAGCAACAAAAATGGTTTATATGCAGCCACTAATGTGAACAGGCAGTATGAGTCAGCTATAATGGATTAAACAAATCACAGCTGTGAATTTTTTATTAAGTAATTTATTTTATGCCATGTTTATCTCTGTTACTCATCGAGACATTTTTACCTCATAAAATGGTATTTTACTTTCTTTTATTTGAAGGAAAAGTAAATAGAAATGCACAGTTTCATGTTTTTTCCTACATATTCTGCTATACAAGAAAAAACATGTCTTTTTAATGTTACTAACTTATTTAATATAAGTAAGTCACCTAGAAATATGAAAAAAATTGCATTTTTACAGTAAGGAAAATGTCACCTTCAAATAGGCACCTCAAAGAAGAATGAAGAAACACAGAAATACTACTTCTCATTTTATCTGTCCAGTGATTAGCTGACCACAGTATGACCTGATGTTTGAACACTATGTGGCACATTCAGAAGCTTTATATAGTAGTTTACTAAAGCAGCAATCTGGCTGGGCACAATGTTGCACACACACACACACACACACACACACACACACACACACACATGATCCCAGCACTGGAGGCAGGAAGATCAAGGATTCAAATCCAGACTAAGCTATACTATGATTTCAGAGTCATCCTGGAGGATGGTCAGACAAACAAAGGAAATGGAATTTTGAAAGAAAATAAAGAAAATGAGACTTATTCAGTCTTGCTTTTCTCTGGCTCAACAGAGAATAATAACTGACTTAAGAAATAGGAGGAAAGAATGTTCTCCAGTTCTGTACTTAAGTTCTGGATGAGATCCTTAGTTGACAAGGAAGGGTGTCCACTCCCAAATAATACATTTACAACACAAACCTTACATTCAAGGCCCAGGGAACATAACAGAAAAGGGTTTTTTTTTTTTTTTTCAGGTGCCAAACACAATGTTTTATAGCATATAATTGAGCTTTTAAATATAAAACTTATAATGCCTAAAAATAACAACAAATGAGTTTGGCTTAGCATTTACTATAATATAGAAGTGCTAATGTCATTAGAAGTTTGAATGGATGTCCATTATCAAATTGTGTTGACAACCTGGCATTTTCAATGTTGAAAGTAAGGTTATTGCTGAAAATTTTTGTCACCTGGAAACTGTATAAATTTTTCTAATAGTCAATGTATATTTAGTAATTTATAATTATCTTTCTGCTGTTTAGCTGTGTTATTTATAGTAATTAAATACCTCTATGATATGTCATCACTCATCATGTCAGACTTCATAACCCTCATACTGTGCCTGCTTCAACCAGGATCTATAAGAATGAGATTAGATACTTTACTGTAAATTTTCATTTTTAACATTTTTGTTGTTGTGTAATTTAGTCAGTGTTTCCACAACCATGTGCTAGAGTAACCTATAAAAGAGTCAAAACTATGGGCCAGGTAACATTTTCTATCAATTTTATTTCTCAGTCTCTCTACTTTCTAAGTTTAAAAACTTCCGCAGGAGTGCTCTATTGTCTAATACAGTCCGAATAGCCCCTGTGAGCTGCAGATAAATGGGGACACTGCAGAGGCAGTTTCTCAGCTGCAGGTCTCTGATGTGGCAGAGCTCAGGTGCAGGGAGAATATTTTACACAGGGAGCTTTGTCAGCTACAATCAGGAATTACTGTCCCAAGACCACTATCAAGGAGGAAGAATTGAAAAGAGAAAAAGAATGAAGATCAATGCTTCCAGTAGAGAACATATTGCAGAGACAGACGTCCTGCCAGACAAGATCTTGAGCAGACTGTTCCAAAGGAAAGAAAGAACTCTCATCAAGCCAGCAAGTGAGGGGAGCATCAGTGAGTGAGGGTCCTTTCGCCTCATTTATCTTAGCTGAAAATCACTTCAACAACAATGAAAGAAGGAAAAGAAGAGAAAAAAAAGAAGAAAAGAAAAGAAAATCTATTTAAAGGTCCTAAAGTGAGAAAAATAGATACTCTTAACTTTGGAAATAAACAATTAGCATTTCAAAATTGGGTTTCTGAAAACTAAACAAAAAAAAATGAATAACCATGAATATATTTCTGGGAAGGACATAGAATGAAAAAGAATGAAGCAGAGGGCTATGGGTATTTTTGCCCCAATTTAATATGCCCCCGGCCCCAAGACCTGCACAAATCAGAACTTATGCCTTCTGAGCCCACGTCCTGTACAATGGATATGAAAGTAAGATTTTCTAAGTCAAAAAACAAAATCTATGGATATAAATAATTATGATCACAAATTAGAGTCAAAACACAAAAGGACCACAGATTTCATAGACTCAGCTCTGTGTTCTTCAGACAATAATATGCCAGAACTTACCAACCAATACAATGGGCAGTAAGGAAGACCAGTCCAGGAAACCACAAGAAATACACTGAAGATTCAATAAGAAAATGCATAGCAGACATTTAGCATATGTAAGTCAACTTTATACGCTACACTTCTAAGTCACAGTGTCCTGGGAAAAAGACAATTCACAAATCAGGAAGCTCAAAGAAGGCCAAGCCCCATGACCTGTTCTGGCCTCTAAGCTTAGGCAACTGGCCAAAGGCAAGATGCTACATTCAGTGGTAACCAGGTCCCAAGTTCCTCTGTTCTTGGCTTAAGAAATGACTGAACTAACAACTAATTTGTTAGACACAAAATAGTATTTCTGAGTCATGTTAGTTATGACCTTAAAGTAACAACATTTCATTTTCAATGTTGTCACTGTTGAATGAGTTACTCAAAATAATTCAAATTATTACAACAAAAATTTAACTTTTACCAAATACAGAAGACAGATTGTGTCTAAACTCTAAGATAAAAATTTAGGCTCATACGACACAAAACATAACTGTAAAATCATTGCATAATAAACACAACAAGCTCCTCACAGAAATACACATAAGGAAACCAGGCACTCATCTTCTGTGGTGGATCCACTCTGGCCCCTTTGTTCATTTTTGTTTTGTATAGTTCAAAAGAGCTGTAAGGAGGAACCAAGTCCCCCAAATATGCAGCAATTTTTATGAAGCTCAAACAAGTAGTCACTTCATTGTCAGCATCTTGCTACAGTAACTTTAAGAATATAAGCTTATTCTTATAATTTAGCACTGTTTATTCTATTCTTAAAAACTGCATTTAGGGGGATGCAGAGCAGTCCAGTAGGTAAATTTACTCATGTGGCACAAAGCTGCAATCCCATTACTCTAGCTTTAAAAACAGAAGGATCAGGAGTTCAATATCTTAGAACATTGGAGTCTAGCCTGGGATAACCTGGACTGCAAGAGATTGTTTCTCAACACATACCAGAACACACACACATGTATTTATACACAGACACACACACAAACAGACACACAAACACACACACATTTTTTACATTACAGATAAACAAATTTTACTTCTAAATTATACTTCAATTACACAGGAAATTACAAAGAAAAAAATTTTAAAGGAAGGCAGGAAACAGAGTCAGAAGCTAAAGGAATAAGAAAGGTAGCAATTGGCAGACCATGCCCCAACACAAAATAATTAAAGTAAAGGGAAATTGTTGGCTGTGCCAAATAAAAGATGGAGACTGACAGAATGGATAATAAAACATGGCAGATTGTGTTTTTTTATAAGAGAGTCATTTCAAATGTACCATTATAGATTGGAAGTAAAAGCATAGAAATACTACACCAAAAAAGACTAAACATTATCACAAGTTATGTTTAAATGAAGTGGTCCAATAATAAGCCAGAATTCTGAATGAAAGATAAGATCTTAACGCTTTTTATCATGAACAAATGATAGATTCTTGAGGAGATAAAATGATTGTCTGAATATCAATATTACCCATGTATGTACCAGAGGACCAAACAGCACACCTAACTTTCTTTTTTTGAAATGTGAGAACTCCATTTCCTATCTTTTTTTTCCTCAAACCAAGAGATAACAAAAACAGAGTTGAGAGACAAGAGAATCAAGTCACAAAACATAGTAGAAAACCATGAATAAAATGTATCTGATGCTAAATTATAGCAACTTAAAGCCAGATATAATTTATAGTAAGAATTAAGAAACCCACTGACAAGAAGAATGTTCTGACACTTCTGAGAAGTGTTCTGCTTTGTTCTTAAATATAACTTTCCTCTTTCTGACGTTTCTTTAGAGTCTGCCTTACTCTGTTTCAGTTTAGACCTACACCCTGTGTCTCATATGAACTTTACTCAGCTGAAATTTAAGCTTTTTAGGTCTTTTTCAGATCTCTCATGTTAGATATTTATGGTAATTACATTGACGCCATGATCTATGCACATTTCCCTACAGACATTGTTCTCAAGCAGAAGACAATGGTCTTCTGTGGACTGGACAATGAGAGACAAATTCAAAGGAAAGTGCCAATCAAAAGTCAAGACACAGTGTGATGGGCTAGAGATGGACAGCTGAAGTGTGGTTCTAGACACAGTGCCAAGTTATATTCCAAAGTATAATTACTTGTTCTATATTTGTTTATTGATGTGTTGACTGATTAGTTTTCAGCAGGGCTAGGAGTCCAATTAACAACATTGTGAATGCTGCTAGGCTAGCATTTTCTGCAGAGCTAAGCCTGGGTCTGTTTACTTTTAAAGGAAGCAATTGCCATTAAATGAATTTAGGCTAAATAGTTGAAAACTATGAAAAAATGAAGAATGCTATTTAATATGAGTACAATACGCATCGTACAAAGGTGCTTTTTGCACAATTTGAGAAAAGCAGAGTAAAAATGACGGTGGAATCTATCAAACATCTCTTTCCTGACCTCAATAACTAAGTGTTTAAGGGAATATGTGCGTTTTCTTGAAATAATGTGAATATTAGGGTACATTTAAAATGAAATACATAAAGTACAATTTAAATTTACTTATAATTAATACATTATTAATAGAAGCAATAAATGTACAAGAAGGATCAAAAGAGATTAAAGGCAATATGAGCTTTAAAAATGGATAAAATTAACTTTGGTATCTAGACATTGCTTTGACAACACTAAAAGATTCAAAACACCATTTATTTTAAATATAAATAGACAAAGGTGGCAGGAAAGAATTATGGGTCCTGATTTATTTCTTTGTTTCTACCTAGTTCAAGTTTGACCTTCAATAAAGTTGTTTTTAATAAGTTATTTAGCTATTATTTTATTTTAAGTGTGTGTGTGTGTGTGTGTGTGTGTGTGTGTGTGTGTGTCTGTGTGTGGTCTCATAATCACAAGAGACTTGAAAGATGAACCTTCTGACATTAAAAGGACAATATTAGTTGGCCATTATTCGGGAAGAAAGGCCCTTGGTCTAGCAATGTTTATAGGCCCCAGTACAGGGGAATGCCAGGGCCAAGTAGCGGGAGAGGGAGGGTAGGGGAGCAGGGTGGGGGGAGGATATAGGGGACTTTTGGCTAACACTTGAAATGTAAATGAAGAAACTCTCTAATAATAAATAAAAAAAAAAGAAAAGAAAAAAAGGACAATATTAATGTGAAAAACTACTGACACTTCCTGCATTATGCACCTGTAATTAATTATCTCTAGCTACTTTTCTATGCTAAAGTTTAATGACTCAGACTTACATTTCTAGAAGTTTATTACTGGTTGGTTTTGACCTAATGACCATATTTTCTTTTTCAGCAGTCAGAGGACTCCTGTGACTGCTGAATAAGGAATAGGTAAGAACCTAAAGAAATCAAGTCACTCTGGTATAAATAAAAGCAGAAAATTCTCTAGCATCTTATAGAAAAAAATTAGACATTAAATGTCAAATATTACTCAAGCTTGCAAGCATTTTAAGCCTAAGATGCAACAAATATTGATAGCAATTCCTGATTCTATTTATTAATCTCAATTACTATTAAAATACTTAAGATCTGATATGAGGCCCCTAACATACATACAGTAGACGACTTCCAGCTCTGTGTTCACTCAGAGATGAAGCAAAACCCTCAAGAGACTGGAGGCCCCAGGGCGTTTAGAGGTCAGGTGGGGTGGGGGCTGGGGGCATCCACGTGGAGACAGTGTGGCGTGGGGAGGAGGTGTGGGATGTGGAGCAGCCAGAGTGTAGATGGAGAGGGGCGAGGAATGGAATATGGAGTCTAAAAAATGCATTACAAATAGAATTAAATTTAAAACAAAAAATAGAATACTTTCAATAATAATATTTTCATGAATGAGGCTATGTAAGACCCAGAGGGATTCCCCCCACTCAAGTCTCAGGAAGGCGTACACCCAAGGAATCATGAGAGACTGACTTGATGCAAAAACACATGAGGCCGTTTATTTATGGAGCTCCAGGCCGATATGTATCTCCCGCAGGGAGACAGGAATCGACCATGAAGTTCAAAAGCTAGGGTTTTATATAGAGGAAGGGTCGGGGGAAGGGAAGAAATTGGCATGGTTACACATGATTAATCAATTTAAACATCAGCAACTTATTCATCAGCAAGCAGTACATGCAGGTTTCAGCACTCTGAAAGGCAGGGGTGCTTTTCTGGGGTAGTAGAGCAGCATCTGGCTAATCCTAAACCAAACCATATAAGGAAGACAAAGAAGGCAAAGAGGTGTCAGCTGACTAGCTAACCAGTTCCTGGAACAACTTAACAGCTTTTGTGTAGGCCTGGCCCTACACCTGTAACTCATCAGGCTTTCCAGCACAGATTTTGAATTCAAATTTAATTTTCTTTTCTTTCAGCTATAGCTCAGTTTACAACACTTATAACAACAAGAAAGCAGTAGCATTTTAATCTTAATCTCCAGTTGAAATGTTCAACAAAGCATACAATACCTTCACAGAAGAAGACAACACTTTTACAAAAGGATTAATATGAAGAGATCTTGAAAACTAACCATTCTGTAAACTGACTCAGCTCTTATTTATTTTCTTAAACAAGATGGATAAAACTGCATTTTAGAAATTATAATACAGAGAGAGATATTAAAGTTATTGGCCGAAGTTATCCAGAATATACTTCCAGAATACACTTCCAAAACTCAGCTCATAAATAAAGCTTATCTGCTGTTCTCACAAAGGATACTAACTGACTTTTTGCTCTCCTTCTGTTTAAAAACAGCTAATTAAACTAGAGATTCATAATGGGGTTTCCTTTTCAGTGTGTCTAAATATTTGGCTTTAAGCCAAAATAGAACAGCTTCAAGGCCAAAACATTCAACCATAAGTTTAAAATAGATAAGTTTTGAAATGTTTAAAAGTTAGCTGGGGTGATTAATATTCTGTTCCCAAACCAAGTCATTTTTCTGTATAGTAATGAAATTTTAGAATTTCATTAATATCTGTAAATTCAAGACAAAAAGCATAAAAAATTCTTATTACATAAGCACTTGGCATTTGAGAATATAGAGACTCTATTTAACAACCCAGAGGAAAAGTGCCTATGTTGAAAGTTCAGGTCTGTCTAATAAGCTAAAGTAAATGAAAGAAGATATTCTGAGAAGAGAGAACTCCAGTCCAATTGACAAGGACACTTAATGGCTATTGCCATAAAAAAACACAGACATAGTCATAGTAAACTAACTGGAATAAAACTAAACACACTGGCTATACAACAGTATATCCATTGAGGACAGATCACGCTTTAAATAGCAGCAGAGGAAATTAATTAAGCATTGATATTTGAAACAAGGAGGAATTCCATTATCCAGAAATGCAGACTTACAAAAATGCAGAGTTACTTTTTTAATCTGAATTCTAGAAAAATCTGAGCAATGCAAATATCTGATTGTCAGACTTTGGCCTATGATTCAGTTTTTAGAGCCCACATACCTACCCATAAATCTATTGTCTTGCTCCCCCCTCTGTCTGTCTGTCTGTCTGTATGTCTCTGTGTCTGTGTCTCTGTCTCTGACTTTGTCTCTCTCTGTGTTTATCTCTCTGTCTCTCTGTCTCCCTGTCTCCCTGTCTCTGTCTCTCTGTCCCTGTCTTTCCTCATAGGCACATAAAGCATAAAATTAATAATAATAATAGAAAAAAGAAAAAAGGAAGAAAAGATGAGTTTTCCATTTTCCGATGTGTAGAAGTATAATTCAGTAATCCAAATGGTTTTTCATTCTCTCTTCTCTGTGCTCCTTATTCCTCAGGATTACCTTCTGACTTAGTCCATGTTCATATAAGGTCACAAATTTTACAACAGTCTAGTGAACACAAAATAATCAAATTTGATTAGAGATGAGCATGAAAAGTAGTGGAGAAATAGGATCAGTTTTGTGATCTTCCTCTTAAGAAAACTACTTAATATTTCAACTGTCGTATTATCCAATTCTGAGTTTTTAGTACTCTGTTTAAAGGTTCCTGAAGTTAGTATTATCTACTCTAGTGCCAAGTAACCTAGACAAGAAGAGCATGAAACACAGAAGCAAAAGCACTGAAAGCGCCTCTTAGAAAATCCCAACCTTATGCATCCTGTTTGTCCTGATTCACAGAGCAAAGCACACTAAAAAGAAAGTAAATGACAGAGACAGATTACGGAAAACATAAGATGTACCACTATTACATGGCTCTAGCATAGCACTTAACCATATTACAGTTCCTCCATAAACATCTTACTGACATCCATTAAGTTATAAGACCTCTTGAACATAATCAGTTTTATCCAACAGAACTCTTATCTTTCTAGTAAAATGTTCTGTAAAATATTCAGCATACTATGGAGTGCACAAATTCTTAGGTAATATATTTGGATTAACTATACATATCTGAGATAAATAATGTTTCCACATACCATTATAACTACATATTTTTAATTAGGCAGATCATTTGATTAACTGTTTTTTAATTTTGTTTTACTTTTTTACTCATTCATTTTGCATCCTTCTTACTGCTCCCCTCCCTGAAATCCCCTCCCAAAAACCCTTCTTTCATACCCTCTTCTATTTTTTTAATACTTATATTGACATTTGTACTGGCTGGTTTTGTGTGTCAACTTGACACAAGCTGGAGTTATCACAGAGAAAGGAGCTTCAGTTGGAGAAGTACCTCCATGAGATCCAGCTGAGGGGCATTTTCTCAATTAGTGATCAAGGGGGAAGGGCCCATTGTGGGTGGTGCCATCCCTGGGCTGGTAATCTTGGGATCTATAAGAGAGCAGGCTAAGCAAGGCAGGGGAAGCAAGCCAGTAAGTAACACCCCTCCATGGCCTCTGCATTTGCTATTTTTATTCAATACACATGTGTACATATCAGAGACAGATTAAGCAACTCCACTTCAGAGTTAGTATTACTAGTTAATACTACTTTTTTAATGATTATATGAGTGGGAGTCTAACAAAGTTTTTTTTACAAAGTTACAAAGTTAACATTTTCCTCACAGAATACAATAATCTACATAACAATCATGAGATGATAAAACTCCATAAACATGGGGAACATATCGAACATGGATCAATTTTATCTTTACTTTCCACTACCATGCTAATTTATTGTAACTTTGCTCTATGTTTAACATATAAGTGGGACTCAAACTTTAGTTTTATTCTTTGGGCCCCACGTTATAAGACTGAAAGTAAATTATAAATTTATTTTTATATATTAATAAATTATAAATTGGAAGATACAGTATCCTACATTCAGAAAATAGAAGGCAGAATAAATGCAACAAGACTATCAGATCACACAGAATGACAATCATTTATTGACAAGTTTACAATTTACTTTTAAAAGATTCAGAGTGAACTATTATTGAGAGAAGTATGAGTGTGGAGCTTTTTTTTTCCTACTCACAAACTCAAGAAGCCATGCCAAGAACAATATAAAAAATAGCTCTTTCTTTAGTAACACAATTTCCCTTTTGCAGAATATTTGCACAAGTTGATTTTGGCATATGACCCAGAAACTAGGTGGGTTTTTTTTTTTTTTTTTGGTTCTTTGTTTTTTTGTTTTTTGTTTTTGTTTTTTTCAAGAAAGGACCAATCCCAAACTCTTTATGCCATAGATTTTTTTCTTTTCAATGCAATGCAGAAAAGTTAGATATGAATAAGTTAAACAAGATTTGTATCTCTGTCATAAAACAGAAGTCACCTACCTTTCTAGAAGACAGACCTGAAGAAAACTATAAAAGCTGACCAAAAATATATCAGCTTTTAAGTTTCTGCTCAAAGGCCCTAGACTACGATATGGCTCTCATATAACGCAGGAACAACAAAGGTTTAAAAAGCAAATCTAGAGACCAACTAAAACCCAAGCACAAACAGGCAGCCAGTAGCTTTTGAAATCAAACTATTTTGTTAGGGGAGGTGAAAGATACAGAAAAGGGAAATCTACTTTTTACAAAAGCCTATTTTTGAAATTTCTGTCATAGCTCATTGAGAATGTCAGTACTTTCCTGTTATAAAAAAAATCTTGACTTTGCCTTAGAATGCTAATTTTGCTGTGAATTTCACTTTTTTTTTTTAGTGCCTATAGGGGATGAAAAGTCAGTATTAATAGTTTAGCAGTGAGATTACAAAAGTGAAAAGAGAAATTGGAAGATTCAGGTGCTTCAAGAGGAAGCATCACCTTCTTGTCGAGTTATTGCATTGGTTAGAAGACATCACTACAAAGGGACTCATACAGTCAAATTGATAAAGCCAAAATAAATAAAGAGCCACAGTCCATCTGAGTCACAGTGTGCAAGCCCAGCAACACAGGAAGTACATGCGAGAGGTGTCACTATATCCAGCCTTTCTTGATCTCTGCTAAAGTAAGAGTTTTGAAAAATAGGTCAAAGCTTGCAAGATAAGGAGCTTAATTGACAGCACGAAGGAGGATCCCACATGACTAAAGTGTGTGATAAAAGGTTGCAGGGGGAAAAAAAACAATTTAGGTGAAAAATAACCTGACAAAATGGCCATCAAAAGAAAAATGCTGGGTCAAGGATCGTGCCTCAGAGATATTATTACAATAAAAATTATTCTTTTTACATAGAAAATTATATGCATACATGCTAGTTTTGCTTGTTTTAACAACAAAATTCTAGTATGATTTGACATGGAATTTTAAATTTTCTCACACAAGGATTCAAATGTGAAAAAAATGAAAATGTATATGTATAAGATATTAGCAGATTAATGGCCTCCGCCACCCTGACTATTATTGGTACATATGTATATGTGCACAGATGAGTGAGGCAGTGTGGAAAGTGCCAAACGGAGGAAAGGGAAAGCAGAAAGTGATGGAATTATACTTTAATTAAAATATATAAAAATAAAATTCAAAATACGTTATCAGAACTCCACTGAGTAAATGAACTCCATTTCTTATCGATAGTTAGCATTCTTTCAAGAGTACTAATGTAAACATATCACCAGAAACAACCAGAGAGGGAGGGAGAGAGAGACAGGGATGGCGGGAGGGAGGGAGAGAGAGAGAGAGAGAGAGAGAGAGAGAGAGAGAGAGAGATTAATACAGAATCAAACTATAGTAATTCTGTGCCATTTTAGACATGTTAAATTTGTATTTTCTTATACATATATGCCTGTTCAAACAGAACAATATAAAGAAACACTAAAGGGAACCACTGGGTTTCTATTACCTTTGAACAGAATTAATGTTTACTTTAAACAGAGCAGGATTTTATCAATACCTCATACAGGGGCCCTTAAACACAGAACGATCTGTAATGCAGCCCAGTGAAAAACAGCATCCTAATAACCAAATGCTTTCTCTACTCACAATTTGAAAGACTACCTTTTTCTCCTTACCCTGGAGACAGCAGGAGAGAAGCCAGGCTCTGTGCCCCCGTTCTAACAGTCACCTCAGCTGGGGTGATGCTCTCTTCATTCCCCGTGCTATATTTAGATAACATCTTTTCATTTTTCCCTAATTGTCTTATTTTCCACCGTGCCTACTCTCAAAAGCCACTTCAAATCATTTTAGAAATAGGCGCAATGTAAATGCTAAATAGCAGGAGTTTTCAAAAGTTCTAAAATTTTCAAAACTTTTAAGAAACTCTCTAGTGCCCTAAATGTAGCCTTTCTGAGCCAGGTGTGATAGCAAGTCTCTAATCCCAGCCCTGGGAATACAAAGGCAGGAGGATTGCCATACCTGTGACACAAAATTGATCCTCCTAGCAAGTTCCGGGATAGCTAGGGCAGAACTTGTCTCAAAAATCCAAAAATAAATAAATAAATTGCCTTTCCATTTAAATTTTTCATAAGAAAATCTTGCAAAATACATAGGGTAATAAGTAGTGATAGTAAAGTAACATTGAGTAAATGAAAGGAAATTGTAGAATATGCAATTTATACTAAAATGGAAATTTTCTACATACACAGAGAGAGGGGGGAGGGTGGGAGAGGGGGAGGGGGGACGGAGAGAGAGAGAGAGAGAGAGAGAGGTATTTTGTTCATTTCTAAGTCCCCATTTTTTACAAGTTTAGCCTCGCTTAGGTTTATCTGCTTTGTTATTAACACTCTCTAGCCTCAATATAAACACGGCTTAGTTCTCATTGATTTCTTCTAGAGTAGCAAAGATGTAATTTTAGTGTAAATCATTTTGTCTTGAATCAAGTGCCTTGTGATGTTTCTAATGAAAAAATAGTAGAACAAGTTTGAATTTGGATTTAAGCTTACATTTTAAATCCAAATTGACATATTTATGTCACATTTTTATAAATTATATATTTTCAGACATCATTAACCTAATAGGGAAAATATGAAATTCTACCACTATATAACTGATACTCCTAGACTTATGACTATTATCAATATTTTTTAGTGTAAGATTTTAATTTTATTCCCTATTTTGTATCTAAAACTAAACTTGCTGAACTTGGGTAAAACTCATCATCATTCTGTTCTTCTCTTTGGCTAGAAGAATTCCAGTCCTTTCACCCACACTAGAGAAACACTTCCTGAGTAGACATGGGATACTCTGATATGTTATGTTTGAACTCACAATCTAAACTATGCTGGTTTTTGCTTTGTTTCTTGGTGTGATGATAAAATATTTGTGAGAAAAGCTACTGAACAGAGAAAGCTCTCAGTCCATCAAAGCAGAGAAGTCATAGCAGAAAGAACTTGAAGGAATTGATCATACGACATCCATCATCAGGACATGGAGGAATGAATGCACGTGTGCTTTGTAAGCTCACTTCTCTACTCAGATTGCTAAACCTCTGGCCCGTCAATCATCAGCAATCAAATTTTAGCTGAAGTACAATAAAGCCTAATCTAATGTTAATATACAAATATTGGCCTTGATCATTTTGGGTTTAACTTAAAGTTTGGGGTTTGGGGTTTTTGTTGTTATTATTATTTTTGTTGTTGTTATTGATTGGTTGTTCATTTTTAATTTACAGCTCAAAGTTCATATGCTAACACAATCCTCCCAAAAACATATGGTGAAGACTATCACAGCAATATCCCACAACCTGCAACTAATTTATGCCTTTGGGTTTCTATGGATATGATAAAACACAATAACCAAAAGCAAATTAGAAAAGAAAGGGTTTATTTCATCTCAAAACTCTCAGGACTCATCCCATCATTGAAGGAAGTTAGGGCAAGAACTCAAAGCAGGAATCTGTAAGCAGAAAAGATTCAGAGACCATGGAAGATGGCATTTATTGTCTTGCTTCTACAGGCTTGCTTAGCCTGATTTCTTATAACATCCAGGCCAACCCTCCTGTGGGTGGTACCACCACTGTGAGATGGACCTACCTACATCAATCATTAACCAAAAAAAAGTCCCATAAGCCTATGGCCACAGGCCAGTCTGGTGGGAACATTTTTTTCAATCAATCATTCTGCTTTGCAAATGACTCTACCCTGTGTCAAGTTGACATAAAACTAGCCAGTAGTCAGCACAATTATTTAGTCCTCTGTTTCATGTATTCATCTTATTATATAGGTACCCCTAAACTGATACAATTTAATTAGTTTCTCCCTTCATATTGCATGGCTTCTTTTCCAAGTGAAGCTTGTACTTTTTGTGTTTTCATACTAATAGTTATGATCCTTTCAGTTTCTATATGAGACCCCTTTAAACAGTTTGAAGACTGGTATGATAGCGATGAATTCCAGGTTTTGCTTGTCTTCCAAAGATTATTTTCCTTGTTTATGAGGGCTAGCCCTAAAGTGTAAATATTCTTGACATTTTTAATTTTAGAAAGCTGAATGTATTATTCTGTTTTTTTTTTCTGTACCATTTCTTTTGAGAAATGTACTGTCTATCATATAAGAATTTCCTTAGATGTGGTTTTATGTTTTCTTTTCCTCCCTTATTAAAATAGTCTTTTTGGAAATTTTTTAAGTTGGGCCATAATATGCCCCGTAAAAAAATTGGCTACCCCCCACTTTTTGTCTTCTTTAGTCTTGAACATAAAGATGCAGAGCATTCCCAAAATTGAAACCTTTAACCTAGTATCATTTCTATGCCCTTTTCTACCTTTGATCCTTATGCTTTAGCCACATTGCAATTATTGGCTACATGCCTCATAGGTCATATTTTTTTCTTATAATTTATTTCTGTCTTGGTTTTTTAAAAGTTCTTACATACATAAATGCTTCTTGCATTAATCAAATCTCTTCTTTGGGCTTTCAAACAGGTTTTTCAATTTTATTTTTTAGTCACTTAATTGGTGCTCTTTGCTGAAGCTCACTCTTCAACTTTGAGCTATTCCCTAATTTCATTGACATACTATTGCATTCTCTTTTATCTTGAGTTTTCTTGTCATGCTAAGTGAAATAAGCCAGACTCAGAATGATGCATATCATATGTATTTTCAAAAATGCTTAATCTAGACAGAAAAAAACAAACAAACAAACAAACATGAAAGTAGAAGACAAAATCATCCGGAGGAAGAAGGTACCAAGAGGAAGGGGTCTGAGAGATCCTGGAGAATACTAGGACATTACTATGGCCCAAACATTTTACATATATTATAGAAGAGTCAAGAAACTTGTTTGTTTCATAAAAATAGTTTTGAATTATTTTCCACACATCTGTTGGTTTGTTTTGATGTTTAGTCAATTGGCAGATCATTGTGTTCTTTATGGATATCACATAACCTTATCTATTTTTCCCTAAATGGTTGTTGTATATCTGGTGGACCAGATGTCTCTATCCAGTTCTGTAAGGTGGCATTGAAATAGAAACACTCTACTAAAGATATATTTTAGTGCATAAATTATTCTGCAACTCTGACTTCTGTGAGTACTAGAGTACAATTTGCACTTGGCTTCTACAGATGTTTTCGTCAGTGATGACTGTGTATCCCCAGTATTCTACATTATGGAGAATAGTGTATTGCTCCCTGCTACAATTAACTTTTGATATATGTCTATATCAGGCTTATTTCTGATCCAATCACAATGCACTCAGCTATAAGTAGTTTATCTGTCAGTTGAGATGAGTCATGTTGGAGGAAAGCCACATTTTCAGGCCTATGTAAGCAAGTTATGGCTATCACCTATGTAAGCAAGTTATGGCTATCACAATAAAGGAGGCAAAAATCTAATTAAATACTTTGGAGAGAGAGAAAGAGAGAAAGAGAGAGAGAGAGAGAGAGAGAGAGAGAGAGAGAGTTTGTGTGTGTGTGTTAGGTTGTATTGCTTGGCTTATTAAACTGTAGGATCATATGGTTGGTAGTAGGAGTATGAAATATGTCCATAGCTGAAGTCTATGTTAGGACTAGAATACACTAAGCCAACCACATGCACCTTTATGGAACCTCAGGAGGCTAGCCTGTGGGGTGGTGACCTGTGCACAGACAGCCTGGTCTTGGTAGAGCAAAGGCTTGGAACTCTGGTGACCCTAAGAAAGGTGTTCGGCCATACCTCCTGAACCCCTGGCTCCATCCTAGCTACAGCCTCCCACAGGGCCCTGCAGAGAGGTGTGTGGCCATTGGTCATGTAGCTAATGCCCCAAGCTGTTGGTGTTCTGTCTGGACTCCACCCCCACAGTTACCTAGCAACAGCCTGGTAGCTGCAGCCCAGTTTAAAAGGAGCTGCTTGCCCCTCTCCTCACTCTCTTGCCTCTCTGACCTCTTATTCTCTTGCTCTTACTCTTGCTTCCTTGCTCCGGCCCTCTCCATCTTCCCTTCCCCCACTCTCTCCACATGGCCATGGCTGGCCTCTACTTCCCTACTCTCTCCCTCTCTCTGCTTTTCTACAATAAAACCCTTAAAACCATGGACCAGCTCTTCTCATCTGATCCAGCATGCTGGAACAATGGAACAGGTGTCCCTCTAACTAGTTGAGCATCTATCCTCCCGCCATGAAGCCGCCCTGCAGCCCAGCCACCAGCTAAACCAAGCAACCCACCAAGCTAGCTGCCTGAGCTAGCCAGATTCTCCCCTCCCCATGGTAACCTGCCAGAGTTCTCCTCCTACCCTTTTCCTTCGGCTGCAGGCCAGAATCCTCCCAAGGGACCCCACCCATTCTCAGCTCTTCCTCGACATACAGCAGCATCTGGAGAGCGAGAACCTGTCATCCTTGGCTTCCATGCAGCCCAGGGACCCCCCAGAACCAGCTCTTCCATGGGCGTCTATGGTGCTCAAGAGATGAAGCCAAACTCCAGCACAGCAAGTCTGTGGGTACCCCAGACTGCGCCTTTCTCACCCCCTGAGCGGGATCCCAAAACTTCTCACAGTCTAAGGCCCGCCCAGCTGGTCTGGGATTCTCGCAGTTAAACTTCCCACATCCTACCTCGCTCAGTGGCCCTAGACCCGAGTGGACGTGGGTCCCCATTTTTACCCCACACTAGCCTATTTGGGAAGGAGACTGTCCATATGACTTTCAGTATTCTAGGTAGATCCACTGAGAATGCCCTGTCTGCTTATCTCTTTGGGACAAGAGTGGGTTAATGTGGCCACTTATTTGGCCCAGAGAAACTTCTCAAGATTATAGGGAGAATTGGTAGAGATTATAATCAAATATATATTAGGTACAGCCGCCTTAATACTTTAAAGAAATCTCTGTGTATTGCTTCTCAAGATGGGACTGTACCATCAGACCCTTGAGAAGAGGAAATAGCATTGGATGGACATCATTTTTATTATTAATTATTTATTCACTTTACATCCCAATATCAGCCCACTCTGTCCTCCTAATACCCCCACTCATAGATCCTACCCCCATACTCCCTTCCCTTATTTTCTGAGAAGGGAGATCACCCCTCCCCCAGGCCCAGTACATCAAGTCACTACAGNCAGACCCTTGAGAAGAGGAAATAGCATTGGATGGACATCATTTTTATTATTAATTATTTATTCACTTTACATCCCAATATCAGCCCACTCTGTCCTCCTAATACCCCCACTCATAGATCCTACCCCCATACTCCCTTCCCTTATTTTCTGAGAAGGGAGATCACCCCTCCCCCAGGCCCAGTACATCAAGTCACTACAGGACTAGGAGGGATGCCTCTTGCAGCTTTATGGCTACCAACATCTCATACCAAACTGAGTTCAAGAGTCCCAAGAGGACTAAATGCTTTCCCAGAGGAATTTATTTCTTGTCATGTCTTTAGTATTACAATAGAGTTCTGGGGCTCTCATGCTTACTCTTCACCCACTGAATGAAGGCTTTCTTGGATCAGGCTTGACCTTCACTAGAGAGATGGAATAAAAGATACCATAAAGTTTACTTCCGTAATTTGTATGGCCACTGTGTAGTTCCATAAGCCAGCACAGCTTAAGTATAGCTTGGGGACTTGCCTTAAATGCTCCAATGGATTTGGGTGGTATTTTTGATTGTTTTGCTTTTTTCAGATTCGTTATTTGCTTTTCTGTTTTTAAGTGGGAATATATTAGACCCCTGTATTCATCTTGCTGATGTGACTTCCTCTAGTTTTGAGAATGTTAACTATATCCACTCACCTCCAGATGCATTTTATAAAATTGTGATGTTGATACTCCAATTTCCATGCCTTCAGTGGTATATAACCTTAAAGTTCTTTAATCTCATTGTGCCTCAGGTTTTTTTTTAATTTGCAAATTAGGAATAATAATGGTACATGTCTTCTAAATTAGTAAACAATACTGAGTAAATAAAGTACTACAAAAAGTGTTTAGAAGTAGCACCCCCATGCTAGATTTATTGCTTTCTGTCTTATCCACTGTATTAGGAACCCTTGATTGGTTGTGAAATACTTGTAATGAATCCAGGTATCAAATAAACTTCACTAGACAAATAGATTAAATTCTCTTTAAGCAGTAGATAAATGGGAAGTGTTTGTTAATAGAATTCTAAGACTTGATTACTCTTATCATTTTTGAATCAGTCTTATCAAAAGCAAACAAAGCACTCTTTCTACCTTCTTTGAGATATTTACAGTAGATAGCTTAACCAGGAAATGTCAAATTGAAATGCCACAGT
Organism: Mus minutoides; assembly: GCA_902729485.2. Taxonomy (NCBI): domain Eukaryota; kingdom Metazoa; phylum Chordata; class Mammalia; order Rodentia; family Muridae; genus Mus; species Mus minutoides. Next base: position 72,957 of record CACVCL010019396.1, on the reverse strand, counting down.
GAATGAGTAAATTGCCCCATCCAAAGTGAACAACAGGATACTAGCACATTTGACTTGGAGTTTCAACTGAATAACTCTTAGTTTCTTTTAAAATAAGGCGGTAAAACTGTCCACTGAATTGCAGTTTGCCTGGTCAAAGGTTTCATGCAGTAAAAGGTAGTCAAAAAAGTTCAAAGTAATTAAGATTCAGATCCTAAGCTCATCAACCTGAAGAGCAAACACCCACAAACCGTTTTCTAAAAATTCACTACATTTTTAAAGGAGTACATCTTGGTTTATGCTTCATGGTGCTAACAATTGAAATTCAACAACCATCTGAAGCCCAAAAATGACAAAAAGCAAAATAAATAAATAAATAAATAAATAGATAGATAAATAAAGCTACTAGTTCTAGACTAACGGTAACTGACTTTTTCTTAGGGTTTTATCATTATTTACTTATGCTTATTTTTTAAAAATATAACAGGTATGTGTTATAAATATTCTGTTTTAATTTAAAATTTTATCAAGGTAAATTCTTATCATTTGATTTTGGAATACGTCCACTGATTGCTGTCCTCCATTACCTTTCCTTACTAAATCACTTCCCTAGTTTATCTTCTAACGTCCCAGTTTTGATTTCTTCAAGGCAGTAGATATTTGCAGTTGATTGCATTAGTTACTTTTCCGTTTCTCTGACTATACAGCGTTGCAAGGTAACTTAGAGAAGAAAGAGTGTAATTGGGTTTATGATTCTAGAGGGATTAGTCTGTCAGTGTGGGGAAACCAGGCAGCTGCCAGTGGGTGTGACAACAGGAAGTTGAGAACTCACATCTTCAAACACAAGCATAAAGCAGAGTGCTAGCTGGAAATGACATACAAGCCTTCTAAGTTTTATTTATTTATTTTAGTGTACAGCTCCATTACAGCTTCCCCTCCCTCTACTTTTCCCAGTCCCTCCCTCTCTCCTCCCCTCAACCCATCCTCCAGTCCTCTTCAGAAAAGGGGAGCCCTCCCATGAATATCCACCAGCCTTGGCATATCAAGTTGCAGTGGGAGACACATTTCCTCTGTGGCTAGATAAGGCAGCCCAGTTTGGTGGAAGGGAACAAAGGCTCTCAACAGATCCATGCTTCTGCTGTTAGGGGTCGACCTGAGAAGTGAACTGTGCACCTGGTACATATGTACAGACTGCATAGGTCTGTTCCATGCATGCTCTCTGGTTGGTAGTTCAGTCTCTGTGGCCCAGGTTAATTGATTCTGTAGGTTTCGGTTTGTTTGTTTGTTTGTTTGTTTGGGTGGGTGGGTGGGTGGTTGTTGTTGCTCTTGTTGCTGTTTTGGGGGATTGGGTTTGTGTTTTGGGGGTTTGGTTGTTTGTTTTGTGACCTCTCAGACTCCTTCAATCCTTCCTCCTGGTCTTTCACAAGATTCCCTAAGCTCCATCTAATGTTTCCTTGTGGTTCTCTGCATCTGTTTCAATCAGTTGCAGACTCTCAGATGACCATCATGCTAGGTATCTGTCTGTAAGCACAGCATCATATCATTATTGTGTCTGGGGTGGGCTCTCTTTCATGGCATGGGTCTGAAGCCGGGCTAGTGATTGGTTATTTTTTCCTTCAATTTCTGCTCTACCTTTACCTCTGCACCTCTTGTAGGCAGAACTATGGGTTAAAGGTCTTATGGCTGGATTGGTGTTCCAATCCCTTCATTGTAAGTCTTTTCTGGTTACTGAAGATGGCCATTTCAGGTTCCATATCCCCCATTCCTCAGAGTCTTGGGTAGGGTCACTATCATAGATTCCTGGGAATTTCCATTGTCCTAGGTTAAGACTTTTACCTCACAAAACTCACCTCCAGTGACATACTACATCAATAAGGCCATACCCCCAACCATCAACTGGGGATCAAATGCTAAAAATCTGAACCTATAGCTATGAATTGTTTTCTCCTCTAATAAGACAAGAAAACATTTATGTGATAAATATTTATATGTTTCTGGTTTGGGTTTTCCAAGTTAGTACTTCATTTAATATTTATTAGAAATATACTCTTGAATGATACATAGTTAATGATGACAATTTCCTCACTGAAATTATTATGTATATGCTTCAAGCATTTAAAGGTATAATATATATACATATATTAAAGACTCCCATAAATTGTATTTAAGACATATGGGTCTGTTCAGTGAAATATGCCAGAATGCAAAAAAAAAAAAAAAAAAAAAAAACTTTTAGTACATAAACTGAACCAAGTAAAACTGATTTTAAATGATCAATTGATGCATATAAATATTACATGTAGTTATTAAATTATTAAATTGGTAATAGAAAAGCACTCACATATTGAAAAGACTTATTACTTTTATTTAATATCTACAGATGCCTGCATTTATATTCATGCACAACAGATGTGTTTGGTGGTGGTGAAGCCCAAATGAGAACATCAGACACTCTGAAAATGAAGTTGCAAATAATTGAGAGCCACTATGCAGGTGGGTGTTAAGGATTAAACCCAGACCCAGTGAAAGAGCAACGTGTTCTTTTAACCTCTGACCCACGGCACCCATATAGCTTTAATTTCCATGAGTTATTAAATTAATAATTATCATTCCTAGAGTCCAAATCTTTCCATTGTTTCCCAAGACTTCTCATTAGCAAAACACCGCTCACATAACTGATCCTTCACAAAGCCCCATCTACCTGCAAGGAATCAGCGGTCAAGTCACTAGTGTAGTCTCATGTTTTATCTTTTCTGCTTATAAAGAAGAGATATGAAAGGCAGGATGTCGAGTGGGAAGGAGGAGAGAAGGAACTGGCAACTTCATGGATTACGTAATAACATGAGATGAAAATCTTCTCCACACCTCCCATTTCTAACGCCTTCTCTGCCTACCTAGCCTGGGAATTTCTAAATGAGATTGGCCAGTTATGGCATTTTAGATTCTACTGTGGAATCCTTAAAGGTCTCCTCTAGCTATTTTATGGACCCCAAATTCAAATGAATAGTGATTAACTAAAATAAATACTTATTAATTTCGCAAAACCAAAGAATGGAAAGAAAATGAAAACACAGGTGCCCTTCTAAGACTCCTTCATAATTCTAAGTTATAAATGTTGTAATGTAAAGCACACAGGTAAGAGGCTCATGCTCTGTATGCTGCAGTGATGGTAAGCTCATGGGAGAGTCTACAGCTATTTACTTACTTTTTGGCAACTCCTTGATTGATGTTAGGATACTAACACAGGTAACCACATTTTACAAGAAAAAATTGGTTTTGCTCTTCCTTATCCTACTCCACCACAAAAAGCAGGCAGTGGAATTCTCCTCAGAGTGCTGAGGAGAAGCTATAAAGCTTCTGTCAAGGCTTTCTTATTTAAAACAGCATATTGACAAAGCTCTGCTAACTTTGCCTTTTGGCAACTTATTTAAAGGAAGATATTTCATTTGCTAGGATCAAAGTAATGTTTATCACAGCGGTTTACATTTAACATTCTGTAGTTATTTACCAGTTGTTTTTTTTGTCAGGTTGAGATATTGGTTTTCATTTTCTTTTAATTTTGAGCAGCACGATTCTAAAAGCCCTTTACTAAGCTTTCCAGAACTGCCTATTCTTTTGTTAAGAATTTGTTAAACAAATACATAGAATTAAATCATGACTTGAAAGCGAAGTAAGGACATAGGGGTTACGAAGTGTTGGGCCTTCCCACCAGTGAAATAAACATGTAAAATTTAATTGTTAAAGCTAATAATAAAAAGTATCATTGGTATTTATCTGGTCTTTAATATTCTGAATGTGCTAATGAAAACTTTGATCCAAATTTTATTACATCGTAAAATTAACAGTCAACAAAAAGAATTACCAAAGATGAGGTATAACTACTTATTTCTACTTTTGAAAGGAGAAAAAGGCTTTGTGTAATTAGTCTTCCCATCCATGTGGAACTCACTGTCTAATGGTATGGATTTGTAAGTGAGCAGTCAACTCTGGAGCTTCGGCTGTCAGAAATCAGAGTCTTCATGATGGAACTCTCTATGAGAATATCAGCGTTAGAGCTCCACTTCCAACCAACATTCATTCTTCACGAATGCCTTAAAACTTATGCTGAGATGTTTCCAGAAATAAAAATTTCATCTCAGCACCACACTCCCTTGGCATCAAGGCGGCAAGGAAACATGGGCTTCAGAATCAGAGGTCCATGTGGCTGGACAGAAAATACATTCAAAGAGGAAAGCAACGTGAAGGTGTAACAGGACGCACGGGTCAGTCTGAAGAAGCTGCAGTAGAAAGGTGGAAGGGAGAGCAGCGAAAGACGTGCAGAGAGGATTATGAGAAAGGACCAGACTCAAGTTCATTTTTTTTTTATTATTTATTGTATTTGTAGATGAGATTAGTCATCACAAGACCATGTGGACACGTGGACAGCAAAGGACAGCTCTGAGTTAGTTCTCTCCTGCCACCTTGTGATTGCCAAGGATCAAGCTCAGGTCATCAGGTACAAATGCAAGCAGCACTAACTATTGAACCAACTTCCTGAATCTCCTTGAATTCATACCTAACTGAATTTAAGTATCAATTCTGTACCTCACCTTTTCTTCTGGAAGATTTAATACATTCATAGTGCTTGGTAATATTCAATGCTTAGTTTTCTAAAGGAAAACAAACTATTATTACTACTGCTATTTCCAAGTAAAGTTACAATTACATTGTATATTTATCTAACTTGTATTCAGAATATTTTAGACATACCCTTGTAAAAATGTCTACAAGGTTTCAGAATTCAAATGCAGATGAGTTAATGTGTGGCTTAATGCATGATGTTGTTTGAGAAAGATGACCCTAAATTTAATGTCCTATAAAGTAACCTCTATCTTAATTGCTAAAATTAACTTTCCAATATCATGTCTTAGAAGTTATCTACAAGCCCAGTGATTCAGAAATAAAACCGAATTCTAATCTATCATGGAAATTATCTCATCGAGAAATTTGGTAGCAAATGTACATTCTAAAAAGGGAAATTATTTCCGGAACGGACTTTATTAACACTGGGTAAATTTTTGCCCTTTTCACACAGAGGGAATGAAAAATCTTTTTATGCTTAAAATATCACCTGTAATAATTCAACCTTACAAACTCTCTCTTGAGTGAGATGCTTTTCACTCAGATTCTCACTGTAGTTCACTGAGTTACTGGTAAGAGTTCAACAGAGTCATCAATGACACACAAAAGAACACGCATGTTGCCTTATTTGATGCTATTATTTCAGTTACATGTAATGGACTTGCTTATAGAATTTTTGTTAATCTCATATCTAAATATTTTGGTGCAGAATGAATCTCTTATAAGGCAAAGCTACATGAGCATACATATGCATAGAGACCATACATCTACATGCATATCTTATGAAAATACCCAGTAGGAAACCACTGCAGCTAGTTTCCTGAAAACCTAATAAGAGAGCAGACAATGCTTAAACACGTTGAATACATTAGAGAAAGCGAGCAAGTATGCCTCTTCCAATAAACAACCTGAGGCAGAGGTGCTGCTATTGACAGTTGGAAGCTTTGGGGTCTTGAGACACAAATGCTGTCTTTCAGAGGAGCCCAGCTGTCACACCATCCCATCAGCAAAGCCGATTAAGCTCTTCAATATTGCTCCACCAAGCTGTGGGTAATTATCTTCTCCACAATGTTTTTTTGTGTTGAAATAGGAATCATTTAAAGTCGTACTTTTCAGTAGGAAACAGTAGCTAAACTTTCTACCTAAAGGTGGCAGGATGTGTCTGGCCCACCAAAAGAAGCTCATATTCCTTCTGTTCTAGTTCAAGAATTTGGGTAAGCACCAAATTGCTAATCCACATGATTTTTTTTAACTTTTTGCAATAAACAGCATAGACAAACACACTACCTCTAGAGACACACTTAGGTTATTAATATTATTTAATATTGGCTGGTATTTCTTAAACACCTATCAACATATTTGCTGAAGAAAATGAATACATAAATGCTCACATCAGAAGGTATATAATTGCAGACGTAGAGACAAAGCTTTATGTTTTAAAACTTCAGGTGCATGAGGAACTCATTACACGGACCTACATCACAAACTGTAAAACATGTATCAGTCATTTTCTGTGAACCAAGATGTAAAGAGGACATGATGTCAGAAAGATAGAGACTTCTGCCCTCGGTGAACACTAAGCCTTATAATTTTTGTAATGTGTGGTTCTCTCCACGAGTGACTTACTTGCGGCAACCAAAATCTGTGATAGGTTTGACAAAAGCCATACAAGAGGGACCTGTGTGACTAATGGCCTAGCATCACACTCTCTCAGTGGCCGAGTGCCAAGATTTCACCTGGGTGGTTGGCTTCAGACATAGATGTTGTTGCTGAAGTGATTCTTGAGTGAGTCTCTGAAAAACTCCCTGACTCCATCTCCTTATTCACTCAGAAGTCCCTCCCTTAGCCATCCCACCTGAGGTCACTGCTCTTTTCGACCCTCAATGGAAGACCAGCTGAAACAAAATATGGACCACTAGAAGAAAAAAATTTAAGATTCAGAAGGACAGTGACATGGAAAGGAGGAAATATCTTGTTCTGGATTTTCGTGAACTGTCATTTAAGCATGGATTTAGCTCCCAAACAAAGCGCCAGTTATGTTCCTCCTATCAAATAACCACTGCCATTTCAGACCCAAGTAACAAAACTTTCCCTGAAGTGTTTTCCCCATCTTTCCCTGTATAGGAAAAACCTACAAAACGTCAAAGAAATTAAGGTCAAACAAATGACTGTGTCTCAGCATATATGTTATCAACTTGAACGTGCTTTATGGAAATGGTACACAACTTCAGCCTTATACTTGAAAGCAAAGAGCTCAATGCAGAGGCACTACAATCTTGCTTTGGTGCCTGTGTGCTTAGAAACAAACCAGATGCAAAGGACACATCCATGGCTGGCACTGAAATGAAAGAAGAATGTCTCCTCTGGACTGTCATAAAGACAAAAAGTGTGCAATGTCATGAAGACTCACTAACGATAGTAAACTCTGTGGGTAGCAAGGATCTGCATCTCCCATCACTCAGTATTAACTAACGGCAGGCTGTCACTTCACAACTTAGTAAGTACGCTCTCAAGAGAACAAGAGTATTCCAAAATGTTTGCTTATCCGGCTCAGATGAGGTTGATTAAATAGTAGCCTTGTGAATGGACAGACGGCATGTACTTCAGACAATCTTTCACAAATACATCTTGTCCCAGCTGAGCATCTGATGAGTGCTGAGTGGCAGCTTTGAATTGAAGACCATATTCCCTGAAAAGTACCTGGAGTGCAGCTTTTCTGTTTTTGCAGTTAAGCGCAAAGCCATATGTTGTAAAAGCTCCTCAACCCAGAGGCCAGATTGACATTTCCTTATGAGAGCTGACAATTCTGACAAGAACAAATGTGTGATGGGAAAGACATTCCATCTGCACACGGAGATAATCAGTAGAGTGCCTATAGGAACGACTCTGCTGCTTACAAAAGAAAGAATGACCAAGGGACAAAATATTAGTGTCCTGTGATCGAACTTTAGGCTATATTAAGGTCAATAAAACACATGCCCATTTTCAGGTATAGAATTTTGCTACACACCACACCTGCCATTAAGCATAATGGATTTCCATCTATACAATTCTACTTATACCAGAAACATTTGATGCCCATTCTAATAGATGACTCCGTGGCTGGGATAAGGAAATAAAAGAATTATGGCTGACATGTTTTTTTTATATTCACAGACAATAGAGATGTGTTGGATGTTAACTTAATGAGAGAAACTCCAACCATGCTTCTTCCCTTTCTCCAAATCCCTGGGGTGAGTATGTCTAAGAGAATCCCTATTTCAATGTCTTCCTCCCTAAGAATCTGAGTAGAGGAACTGGAGTGATGGTTCAGTGTTTAAGAGGACCAGAGTTGGATTTCTAGGATCCTCAAGTAGTATCTGGAAACTTCCTATAGCTCCAGCTCTAGGAGATTCACCCTGTTCTGACCATTATATGAACTGGCACACATGAACACATATTCACACGCACACACATGCACACGCAAACACACATGCACACACACATAGAGAGAGAGAAGAGAGAGAGAGAAAGAGAGAGAGACACACACAGAGAGAGAGAGAGAGAGAGAGAGAGAGAGAGAGAGAGAGAGAGAGAGAAGTATTCCAGTAAAGGCAGATTATGGTTCTTGTCTCAATTTAATGAGAGTATTGTATCATCTTTTTGGTGCCTAAAAGGAGCAAAAACTGCTATGCATTACTTCATTAATCTGACAAATTGATAAATAATCTTTATGCAATGGATAATCTTCTTCTACATGCAAAGTCTCTCTAAATAATCAATTATATGTGTATATTACAATGTCCCCATTACCACTTGTGTGATCATTATAATTCTGTCAAATATTCATTCTGTCTCATCACTTTCATAGTAATGTACTATTTATTTTTCTTTATCTGTCTCATTTCCTCAGGCAATGAAAATAAAAAGCAGTCCATGGATAAAATTTAAAAGAATAGCTATGCAGCTGCAAATGTTCACAATCACTAAAACAACTTATGATCTCTAATTAATGGTGTATCAGTTTCAATCTGTTCCTCATGCTAACAGGTAAGTTGGCTTTACTAAGCAAGGCTGTAGAACAAGTGCAATACCCAGTTCTCACTGGACCTCTATTCAATTCCTTATCATTCAATAGCCAATTTGAAGAGAAAGTAGGTGAGAGTGATTTTACAGGGATAACATCACATATGATAACCTAGGGGCTTTGGTGCTAAGGTCTGATCAAAGCTGCACAGAATTTACTTCCAGGAAATTCTACTATGTGTCAGTCTTGTCTATATTTACAGGATTCCGATGCAAGTTGCTACATTTTGGAAGCCATAATATTGGATTTAAGTAGCTTTCATGTATACTTCTTTATTTGACCAAGTTGGCCACACACAAGAAATGACATGTAGAAGTGCTACATACTGTAGACTATGCCATGTATTTACCATGAAGATTAAAGTTAATATCTATGTTCAATTTGGAATTGTTTTGTGATCACATACTGACTGGTCATAGAAGCATCTCTGTGTTATTGAAATCTGGTGAAAAGTTGTGTGTGCTATAGACATTGCATGTGTGTGTGTAAAAGTTGTGTGTGCTGTAGACGTTGCATGTGTGTGTGTAAAAGTTGTTTGTCTATCAGAGGAAAGACTTCATATTTTATGTCTCTCTCCCTTCTCAACAGGAAGATTCTTATTCACTGCAGAATACTTTCTGTCCAATTTTCATTTTGTTAATCATTTTTAGCTAGTAAGAAGCCATAAAATTAAAATATTATAAACCACTAATCAAATATATCTCATCATAATCTTCTCAAGAATTTTCATTACAAAATGAATTGAATAAATTTGGTTATGATAATTATGAGGTATTCTAAGTGGTCCAACTGTGTTTCATTAGAATATTTTCTTCTTCCTTCATTATTAAATGCCATCTATAAATTGTTGTCTGATGGTTAGCGTGGTCAACTTGAAAGAATGTAATATTACCTGGGAGACCATGGGCATGTGTTAGGATGGATTATCTTGAATGCAATCACTGAAGTGAGGAGACTCGTCCACTTGCTGTGGTGCCATTTCCCAGGCCAGATTCTGAACCCTTTAAGAGAATAAATAAAGCTGAAGAGCAGCAAGCATCCATTGATCGCTTTCTTTTTTTTTTTCCAACTTTTATTAGATATTTTCTTCATTTACATTTCAAGTGTTATCCAGAAAGTTCCCTATACCCTCCCCCCTCCTGGCCCTGCTCCCCTACCCACCCACTCCTACATCTTGGCCCTGGCGTTTCCCTGTACTGGGGCATATAAAGTCTGCATAACCAAGGCGCCTCTCTTCCCAATGATGGCCAAGTAGGCCAACTTTTTCTATTTATGCAGCTAGAGACATGAGCTCTGGGGGTACTAGTTAGTTCCTGTTATTCTTCCACGTATAGGATTGAAGACCCCTTCAGCTCCTTGGGTACTTTCTCTAGCTCCTTCCTTGTGAGTCCTGAGTTCTATCTAATAGCTGATTGTGAGCATCCAAGACAGACCAGCTAATTCAATCTTCTGTCATCTGAAAGTCCTCACTGAGATGGACTATACATTTGAAATATGAACCAGAATAATTTATTTCTCTCTCAAGTGAATTTATCAAAATATTTTATTCCAGCATCTAGAAAAGAATCGAAGGTATGTGTTACATGAGAGGCATATTCTTTCACCAGAATGAAAGGCACTCTAATGTTCTATGCCAACTGAATATCAGTACAGGATATATATATATATATATATATATATATATATATATATATATGAGCTTAATATTGAATTTTTAATCTCAGTACCTTTGCTTTTCCTGGTTCTCTCAATAAAGAATGTTTACCATCTTTAGAATATATATTAGAGAAAGATGTAACATGCTAGCTACAGAAATTAACATTCACTAGTCACAGTTGTTACCTTTCCCAAGAGATATTGTACAATTAAAGGAAAAGAACAGAGACAGACACAGTGCCTCTTAATGAGAACTTACAGTTTATTATCTCATCACTTGGAAAATTTTGTAGTAGATATATCAATATATTATTTATACATATGAAATCAAATTAATTCAACAGGGAAATATTAAAGAACCATATGCTGATAGTGATACTGTGACATTATCCTTTCCAATTTGTATCCCTTTGATCTCCCTTTGTTGTCTAAGTGTTCCAGCTGAAACTTTGAGTACTATGTTGAATATACTGGGAGAGAGTAAGCAACTTTGTCTTATCCTAGATTTCAGTGGGTTGCTTCTAGTTACTCTCCGTTTAATTTTATGTTGGCTGTTGGTTTGCTTTATATTGCTTTTATTATATTTAGGTATGTGCTAAGAATTCTTCATCTCTGCAAGACTTTTCTGTTTCCATGATCTGTCCATTGGTAAGAGTGGAGTGTTGAAGTCTCCCACCATTATTGTGTAAGGTTCAATGTGTATTTTGAGTTTTAGTAAAGTTTCTTTTACAAATGTAGAAGCCCTTGCATTTGGGTCATAGATAATCAGGACTGAGAGTTCATCTTGGTGCATTTTTCCTTTGATGAGTATGAGGTGTTCTTCCCCATCTCTCTTAATAACTTTTGGTTGAAAGTCTGTTTTATTGGATATTATAATGGCTACTCCAGCTTGTTTTCTGGGACTACTTGCCTGGAAACCTTTTTCCAGCCTTTTACTATGTGGTAGTGTCTGTTTTTGTTCCTGAAGTTTATTTCTTGTGTGCAACAAAATGATGGGTCCTGTTTATGTATCCAGTCTGTTAGCCTATGTCTTTTTATTGGGAAATTGAGTCCATTGATGTTGAAAGATGTTTAAATTTGGTTATGTCATGGGATATCTTGGTTTCTCCTTCTATGGTTATTGAGAGTTTTTCTGGGCATAGTATCCTGGGCTGGCATTTGTGTTCTCTTAGGGTCTCAAGCCCCTATTTTTAATGATGGTTCTTAAATGCTTTAACCTCCCTTTCAGCCTCCCACCCATCAGAAGGAATGGAAAAGAAAGGATACAGAGGAGAGGACCTATTTAGACATGTTCTTTAGAGCAACTCCCTTCTGTGTTGTCTGGAAATTGGCAATTCAGTTCACTGGTCAGCTGCTAGATCCACTTGAAACATTTCACAGATACACCAACAGACCAGTTCCATAAAGTCAGGACAGCAAATATGAATCAGCAGTGATGGCAGGACCCAGCAGAGATAGCCAGGCCTCAGCCTTTAGGGACCAGGGCCAATACAAATGCCAGGAAAAGTTCTCAGCTATTCCTCTCTCGGGGAATTGATTATCAGTGAAGATGAGAGACCTACAAGCACTGAACAGCTGGTTCTATAAGCAAGCTTAGCTCAGCCTCCATCACTGTCAGTTGAGTCCTATTTATACACTCCAAACATCACATGTCCTTCACTGGTCTTGCCTCAGATTGAGTCTTTCCTCAGCTCATGCATCTGTCCCACACATGAGTCTGTCTTAGCTGACATCTCTTTGCCAAACCACCAAAATCCAGGGAATTGGCAAGAAACTGCAGCACACCACCTGAAGTTTTTTGGTGCATTTCTCTCTATGGAGTCCAGGAAGTGCAGCTCAACTATGAAAAGATACTATAGACCAATCCATTTGTGTCATTAGCAAAGAATCTTTCATCTGTCCTTTCACATGCTTGCTTTAGCAGAAGACTTGTGTTTTCTGCAGGGTAATAAATATCAGGACTACAAGGTGCATACCTAAACAAAATAAAGGTAATACACAGCAAGCCAATAGCCAACATCAAATTAAATGGAGAGAAACTTAATGCAGTTTCACTAAAATCAGAGACAAGACAGGCTGCAAATCTCTCCCTATCTAATCAATATAGTACTTGCAATTCTATATAGAACAATAAGACAACTAAAGGAGATGAAGAGGATATGAATTGAAAAGGAAGACGTCAAAGTATTGGTATTCACAGATGACATGATAGCATGCATAAGTGACCCCAAAACTTCTACCAGAGAACTCCTACAACTGATAAACACCTTCAGCAAAGTGACTACATAAAAAAATTAACTTAAAAAAAAAGATTGGTAGCCTTCCTTTATACAAATGATAAACAGACTGAAAAAAAATTAGGGAACTAACACCTTTCACAATAGCCACAAATAATATAAAATATCTTGCTCCAACATTAACCAACCAAGTGAAAAACCCAAATAACAAGAACTTTAAGTGTCTTAAGAAACAAATTGAAGAAGATATTAAGAAGATGGAAAGATCTCCTGTGTGAAGTGGAAACTTGAGGGTTATTTGGAAAGTCAGTTGTGTTTTTCCAGGAGAGTGTTCTCCTGAAGTGGACACAAGTGAAAAGATGGTTTGCTAAAGCAGACTTGTGAAGTAATATTTTGCTGAAGCAGACACAGGTGAAAGGATGTTATGCTAAAGTAATCATGTGAAAGGATGCATGAGGAAGGATTCACAATTTCACAATACACATGTGTTGGTTCACCTTTCATGCCTTGTTGAGTTCCATTTTTTTGTGACTCCATAGAGAGAGTTACCCAAAAACTTCTGGTAGTGTGCTAGCAGCTTCTTGCTGCTTCCTCATACTTGGGCAGGTTAGCAGAGTGATGTCAGCTTATATGGCCTCATGTGGGGTTTTGCTAAGTCAGACTCAAATGCAGAGGCAAGATCCACAGTAAGGCAAGACCTGTGGAGGACATAAGACATTTGGAAGGAGTATAAATAAGACTCAATGGACTGTGAGAGGGGCTTACTTGTAGAGTTAGCATTGCAACACTTCTTGTTCTCATGTCTTTACTGATCTTCACTCATTGAGAAGCACAGCAAAGAACTTCTCCTGGCATCACTGGTGACCCTAAGTGAGTATTTTAAGAACCTGTACTCTATTAAGCTGGAAACCTTATAAGAAATGGATGAATTTCTAAATGCAGCCAAACCACCAAAATTAAATGTATAAATCAGTCATCTAAACAGGCTTGTAACAGATGAGATTAGAATAATAAATGGGCTTCCAATTAAAAAATATCCAGATGGAGTAACCGAATAATTCTATTAGATTTTCAGAAATCTTTATAGTCAGTGTTTCCTGCATTACTAGAAGAAGAAAAAGAAAGGAAAAGCACAAAATAAAAAAAGGAAAAATAAAAAAGAGAAAGATACATGGGAAGCACCCCCAAACTCCTTTTATGAAGGCTGTTTTTCTCTAACACCAAAATGAAATAAAGACACGGAGAGACAAAAAAAAAAAGAAAGCTAATAGAACAAATATCCCTGGTGAAAATAGACTTAAAAATGCTCAATACAATACTTGAAAACAGAATATAGACATACATCCAAAAGATATCTAGCATGAAAAAGTGGCTTTATCACTGGAATGTAGTGATGGTTCCACCTAAGGACAAAAATCTGTGATAAATCTCAAAAATGGATGTAAAGGTAAAAATCAAAGTGATTTTCTCAATAAAAAAAAAAATACTTTGACAAAAATCCAACATGCTTTCATCATAACTTCTATAGAAAGTTTGACTAGAGGGATCCTACCATAACATAATACAAACTATGAGAAACCCACAGCCAATATCACCTTAAATGAAAAAAAAAACATCCTTGAAACAATTCCACTAAAGTCAGGATCTCCACTCTCCCTTCTCTTTGACTGTGCTGTGCTTGAGGCACTAACTAAATCAATGGGCAAGAGAAAGAAGTTAAAGGAAAAGAAGAAGTCAAGCTATTAGCAACTGATGTGATATTATACACTAGAGATCCTCAAAATTCCACTAGAAATCAACTTGGAATGGTAAACAAATTCTCCAAATAAAAGCTTTTACACATTTGTCAATGTAGACAAAATGAATATAAAACAGTCTTCTCTAAATTTGGTTATGGATAAAGCCTTAAATAACCTTTCTAAAAAGATCTTAACCTTCTTTCATTTTTCCTTCCTGGTTCTTTAATTACTTCCCGACTTTAATCTTATTTTTTTTTTCCAATCAACAGGGTCTCTTTTCATTCAATTTCTCTATTATCCCCAAAGGACAATCCCTTCCCCTCCCACTCCTCACAGCCTGCTGAACCACTGCGCTTCAACAGTTTCTTGGACTTCCTTGGTACACGTGTCTCCCCAGCACTAATAACTATAAGAGGACAGGCCCTAGGACAAATAGCCCTCCCTCACATCCTGTGAAGGCAGACAAAGAATTACTTTCCTGGAACCAGTTTGATTAAATAATGCTGCAGGTTTCACCGGTCTATTTACTGTAGATGTTTGTTATCTCTCTGATTGCCAATTAACAGTTTTATAGTTGCTTTTAAACTGAGGACTAAATTCAACACATCTTTGAGGTTTATAATCACTTCCCACTGGTGTAAAGAACGGCCGAGCCTTCCTTTTGCTTAAATACTGTACGTCCTGTTTTTAAATCCTACATCTAAAACTTTCACTTGGGACAGAGAGATGGATGACATAAATTTTATCCCAAGAATTCAAGTAAAGGTAAAAGGAGAGAACCAGCTCCTCAAGGCTGTCCTCTGGCCTCCAGGAATGCTAAGCATGAGTACACACACACACAAACACACACATGTGCACAAACAATATTTATTATTACTATTATTAATATTTATTTATTATTTATTCTACATTTTGAAGGTCATTTTAATTTTGCCATATTAATAATAAAATAACAACATACGGTCTTGGTTTTGCCTTTTTAGTTTTTCATTAGTGGTACATTGAAATGCACATAAACTGTTGGTAAAATGGCCATTTCTACTATATTAATCTTACCAATCCATGAGCATGGGAGCTCTATCTTCTAATATCTTCTATAATTTTTTCTTCAATATGTAAATGTTTTTATCATACAGTTCTTTCAGTTGTCTGTAGAGTTACCCCCAAGATATTTTTGAGACTATTATGAAAGGTATTGTTTTACTGATTTATTTCTTGGTCTTTTATCATATATATATATATATATATGTATATATATATATATATATATATATATATATATAATATATGAAAGCTACTGGGTTTTGTGTATTAATTTCATATCCTGCTACTTTGCTGAAAGTACTTACCACTATAGGGAATTTCCTTGTGGAAGTTTTAGGGTCACTTAAACATAAAACTACATCATCTGCAAATAAAGTTACTTTGACTAATGAAGAATACATAAAATAAAAAAAAGAAACAGACATGTCATCCTCTCTGAAATCATGCTGCTCTGTATACTGTATGAAACATTTCACATTTAGAAAACACTGAACATATGCCAGACTCCGAGCCTCAGAAGAGGGAATCCACAGACCTACTTGCAATGTAAGAATACTTATAATAGGTTCCAGGTGAAGTGAACAGGAGCAGATGAACTTTCCAATCAGTTAGACTAGGAAGCATAGTATGCCATTCAGGCCCAGCAGCTGCTTCAGTGGACACAAACAGTCCATGGCTAGTGTATCTCTCTCATGGCCTTCATAGCCATTAAATCTAATGTTTATAAAAAGCATCATATTGTTTCTTGTCAGACAAATATTTCTCCCTTGTTAATTTTATTATATATTTTAATCCTTTAAAAACTCATTAAATATTTTAGGAATGAATTAAATTTGATCGATTTGCAGTCTTCAAGTGCACTGCTCTTAATAAAGCATTGTATCGTGGTGTGTTTGTCGTGTGGTTATATCTGAAAGTTTCAGGCGCTCATTGTTCTGTAAATATAGCAAAAGTAAACTTTAAACACAAGAGTAAACAAACCTACCGATGAATCAAGACACTGAAAGCAAATTTTCAATCAAGTTCCATCTTCGTCCTAGTCATTGAAACTTTTGAAAAAGATCAGTGTCTCTTTGCAGCTTCTGCTTGTCAGTTTAAAATTGCTGTCTTCCTAGGGGCTGCAAATCTACATGGGAGCTTTCAGAAAGTATTTTCAGTGGGATTGAATAGACATTACATTTCATAGACACTAGCATAAATCGCTCCTCTTCTTTTGACATGGTTTTCTAACAAATGAAAGCTTCCACCGTGGAAAAAGAAAACTGTTGTACAGACAAAACCATCAATGTCAGATATGGTCCAGAAAATCCAATTTAGGATTTGTCTGAGAGGTCTATGCCCTCTCTCTGTCGGGAAAAAAACAAAAAGATAAAAGGAAAAATAAAAGGACTCCATGGTGGTGCAAGTCATGATGCAAAACAATGGTTGAAGAAGGAATGCGGGTAAATAACACACCAGCACATGTTTCTGCTAAGTACAAGGCTAGCTCTTAATTGAAAGGCACACAAGGTTATGTGTAAGCTATCAAGCAGGCCTATTTTTAGCTGCCCACACTAAGAGATTACAGCCTTGACATTGACATTATGGCTATGGAATTGTGACCTGAAAAATGAATTTGTATGCCTTGGAAACAGGTAGACAAACCATGGAGAGAATGAGCTTAGCGCAGACAGGTGCCCCTCCAGAGTGCCATGAAGCCATCTGGGCCTTTTCCTGAGCTTTCCCTTTGGTTTTATTTGTGTTGCCACATCCACTAGTGGAGCACCGGGGAAGAACGCAGCCGATGTTTTTTTTCTCTGTGACTACCTTTAATAGTATGTAGGCTCAACCCCTTCAAACTAATGAGACAGTGTCATTGTGTGAGGCTGCTGTACTGAGTATTCTGTAAGTTTCAGGACGCTGGAAGGATAAAGCCAAAATAAGCTATTAGTTAACTACAAGTAGTCATACGCTATTAATGAAGATAATCAGACAATATATTGACCAGAAAGTGTGGGATTTTAATACATTCACTTTCCTAAGGAATGCATTACTAAGAGTTAAATTTCAAGCATACCATAAAATGTAAATACTTTCATTAAGTGTGACCCAGGAATATTTAAAATTCTCCCTCCTGTCTGAAATTAGGAGAAAATACAATATCAACTTCTAATATCTTTGAGAATTCCTTGCTCGGTATATTTGCATAATCTTAAAGTTAAAAATAAATTTCAGCATTTTTGCACATTGAAAGGGAAATCTAATAGAAATAATAAATTCTGAGAAAAATACAAACAGAAACCCTTAATCTCTATCCTCAGAGTATGATAGCAGGAAAATTAAACCCACTATTAAATCATGCCATGAGCATTCTAAAATTAAGCAGAAATGACAACTGTATAATTAGGAATGGGAAACAAGAAATATTTAAATCCATCTTGGCATTATGGCTCGGTGTATTCCACTATTAGCTCACTTTTCAATTACATTAATCCTACAATCTTTTTGGTCCCGGCAAACATAGACGACTACTCAGTAAAACATTAGCCACAGATCAGTGAAACCCCCACTTCCAAACATTTCAAACCTGCAAATCATATAGACAGAGGAAAGATTTCTTTTCCTTTCATAGACTTGAATCTTTACAAAAAAAGAAAAAAAAATACACCCACAGAGAATGCTGGAAGCCTTTTTCAAGTAATCTTTCAGATACTCAGAGGAAGCTGCACTAAATATATCTTGAGGATCTGTTTCTATAGCTACTGCCTGAACACATAAGGTTACAAAATATAAATAATCTATTTCCCAATACCATAAACCTGCAATGCCTCGAATCCTCCAAAATATGTTAACTTTCAACTTTATCAAGATACCTTTCATTGTTTCTAACAGTACAATATAGGTAAGGCTTGATACACTGTGTCTCTCATAATTTACTGTAGAATCTCTCCAAATCTCTCTCAGACCTTACTTTCCCCCTCCAGTATTAGCTACTCTGCCCCTAACTGCCATCCAATCTCCTCCTCATATTCTTCCACATATGTGAAAAGATCCTTATCCTAGCTTTTCTTAAACTCAGATGATTCACTTAATATTTATTAAGCACCCGCTACACATCAGACAGCAAATGTCATATGACCCCCTTCTTTACAGTCATGGAAATCATGTCCAGCTCTGTGTACATGGTATCTTGCGTTTTTAATTTTAATAAGCTGTTCACTCTGATCCTTATTCCCTTGAGACAGGGTCTCTCACTTAGTATGGAGGTATGCTGACTGACAAAAGTCCTCAGATTACAGCTGAGCACACGGAAATGCCCAGCTTTTTATGTGGGTGTTGGAGGGTCCAATTCAAATTATAATGCTTGTAAAAGAAACATTCTTACCCGATGTACCACCTCCCCCAATGAACATTTCTTTTTTTTTTCAACTTTTATTAGATATTTTCTTCATTTACATTTCAAGTGTTATCCAGAAAGTTCCCTATACCCTCCCCCCTCCCAGCCTTGCTTCCCTACCCATCCGCTCCAACTTCTTGGCCCTGGTGTTCCCCTGTATTGGGGCATATAAAGTCTGCATGACCAAAGGGCCTCTCTTCCCAATGATGGCCAACTAGGCCATCCTCTTCTATATATGCAGCTAGAGACATGAGCTCAGGAGGTACTAGTTAGTTCATGGTTATTCTTCCACCTAGAGGGTTGAAGACCCCTTCAGCTCCTTGGGTACTTTCTCTAGCTCCTTCTTCCTTGGGAACCCTGTGTTCCATCTAATAGCTGACTGTGAGCNTATTTATTGTTTTTAATAGCTGAGTAGTACTCCATTGTGTAAATATACCAAAATTTTTGTATCCATTCCTCTGTTGAGGGACATCTGGGTTCTTTCCAGTTTCTGGCTATTATGAATAAGGCTGCTATGAACATAGTGGAACATGTGTCCTTGTTACCAGATGGAATATCTTCTGGATATATGCCCAGTAGAGGTATTGTTCTAATGGTCCAGATTAGAAAAAAAACAAACAAACAAAACAAAACAAAACAAAAAAAACTTCCATTGGTATCCCCTTCCATAGAGGAGTTATGCATACCTTCTAATTTCTTAGTCAACACCTGTGTAGTCCATCTTGATTCCTTTATTGTTGATATATCTATATGCATATGTCAGGGAATATTGGCCTCTGTGATGAGAATACATTAATTATCCCATCACTTCCCAGAGCCTTTGCAGTGGCTTTACCATTGAGCAACAACCACAAAAACTACCACCCATATGTGAAAATATGGAGAAATGAACCATTGGTCCCTTCCCTGCAAAAACAGTCATTCTTTTTCTTAAGTTTCTTCTTTATTCAAAAACATTTTCATATAATATATTGGATCATGTTATTTTCTTTCCCCAATTTCTCCCAGAGTTTTTCTACCTCCCAACCCACCCAACATCATGTTCCTCCATGCCCTTCAAAAGAACACATACACACATACAAACACACACACACACACACGCAAACACACACACACACACATTCAAAACAAACACCACAACTACAACTACAACCACCACCACCACCAACAACAACAACAACAAAGCAATATGACATTAAAAAGCAAACATCCCCTAAAACAAGAAAGAAAGAAAAAGAAAGAGCATAAAATAAAATAAAATAAAATAAGGAGTCATTTTGTATTGGTCAACTCCTGAAGAAAGGGCTTGCCCTAGAATATAATTGTCCAAAACCTGACAGTTCAGTGGAAAAAGACTGACTTCCCTTACTCAGAAGGTATAAACTGCAGGAAGCTTCTTGGTAGGGGCAGAACCTTATGGTCTCTTCCCTTTCACTTGTCTGGGATTTTGTGTGGTTTGTGCATGCTGTCACAATCGCTGTGAGTTCCTGTGTATATCAGTCCTGGTGTGTCTGGTGATGGTGTTGGTTTGGAGCCACCTCTGGCTCTTATTGTCTTCCTCCCTCCTCTTCCTCATAGATCCCTAAGCCCTGAAGGGAGGGGGTGGCAGGAATTCTTGACTGAAATAAACAAATTAGCAAAAAAAAAAAAATATTGCTCGAATGATTCATGATAACTTGTCTGAAACATCTTGGAAACTCACCTAGGAAGGTATGTGAGCATTATCTGTGGTTTTGTTACTAAACAGTGCTCCAGCACTGCTCCAGCACTGCTCCAGCACCATGGCCGCTTCCCTGCTGCCCTGTTTCCTAACATGGTGGTCATGCACACCAATCCTCTGAAACTAAGTCTCCTTGATCGTGATGTCTTTTCATAATAGAAATGTTAGAAGGATAGATAGGAGCTGGGGAAGATAAAAAAAAAAAATCACCATTTTTAAAGATGTGGCCATTGATAGGATTTCCCCATACTACAGTGGATGACCTCACACCCATGCCCCTATGCTATGTAGACTCAGAGGGTTATCAAATCAAAATGAAAAAGACATGAAGATAGGAGCAGGTAATGTTGTATTACATATGAGGAGACCTGGAAGGGAGAAACAGAAAATGAATGTCACCATATCATACATATTTCTCCAGTGAAGTAAAAGAGCAATAGTCACAGGCAACAGGGGTGATGCCCCTGATGCAGCCTTCTCTTTTTTAACCCAAAGCCCAGAGTGATTACACATGAAAAATTAAGGACTATTGTCAATTATGTATTTACAGTTTCTTACTGGGTTCCAAAAATAGCAGCAGAAACTTTGTATTTGGCTCAGAAAGTTCAAGGTAAGAAAGAAACTTGAGGCAGATTGCAGAAAGAAAATTTAAATAAGCCTTCATAAACCATGCTAATCTTTGCCTTTTAAAGTCAGTTTTGCCAGTGGTTCTATGATTAGAAAGAATGTGGACAGATTTTCAAACTTTTCCAGCACTGGAAAATGGCAAAACAATTAGCAACTTTACAAACCAGTTCTTGCCACATGCCCTGAAAGAATACTGAAGTCTAGCAACAGCTTTTCTTTTTTCTTTTCTTTTCTTTTCTTTTTTTTTCTTTGTAATCGGATATTTTATTTGTTTACATTTCAAACGTTATCCGTTATCCCCTTTCCAGGTTTCTGCTCTGCAAATCGCCTATCCCATCCCCCCTTACCCTGCTTCTATGAGATGCTCCACCACCCACCTACCCACTCCTGCCTCACAACTCTAGCATTCTTCTACACTGGGGCATCAGCCTTCACAGGACCAGGGGCCTCCCCTCCCATTGATGCCAGATAAGGCCCCTTTAGCTCCTTCAGTCCTTCCTCTAACTCCTCCATTGTGGTTGCTGTGTTTATGTGGCTGTGAGCATCTGCATCTATATTGGTCAGGATCTGGCAGAGCCTCTAGGAGACAGCTGTATCAGGCTCCTGTCAGCAAGCACTTCTTGGCATCCACAATAGTGTCTGGGATTGGTGTCTTCATGTGGGATGCTGGGAGGCAGGGGGGGGGAGTGGGGAATGGGTGTGGGGGAAGAGGGGAATAGGAGAGTTCTGGTGCTTGGCTGAAGGATGCTGGAGAACTGTGCACTCTTTCCACGAGGCCCCGGTGGGCATCTCGCTGTGTTAAACCACTGACCTCATAAGGCGGCACATGGTAGACAAGGGGCAGCCCCATGTACCAGGTTCTCATCCTCTCACATCCCACGCTGAATAATGTGGAGGAGCAGAGAACAAAATAGGGGCCCCAGGGTGGCACTTGGTCCTGGAGATAAAAGAAGAGGGCAGGGGGAGAGGTGGTGCTGGGTGGTTCTCATGCAAGTGAGAGTCCTTAGTCCACTACAGTGTAGGAAGGCCTTCTTGCAGGAGGTTAGACGCAGCTCATTAGGAGAAAGCATATTCCATTGTTCAAGCATGGTGGGCCTTGATGGTCACAGACAGTCTATGGTTTTAGAGCTTTATTGTAGAAAGGCAGGGGAAAAAAAGAGAAGGTAGAAAGAGAGAGAGACCAGCCATGGCCACATGAAGAAATGGGGGAAGGAAGAGAGGAGGAAGGTTAGAGAGTAAGAGAGGTAAAAGCTTAGAGAGTATGAAAGGTGAAAGCTTAAGAGAGAGCGAGGTGGGGCCAAGCAGCCTCTCTTATAGTGGGCTGCTATCTTGCTGTTGCTAGGTAACTGTGGGGAGGAGTCTAGCCAGAATGCCAGAAGCTTGGGACATTGTCTACCTGACTGCTAGCCACATGCCTCTCTTGTGGGGGCTGTGGGGTGGTAACTTCGACAGGAGCCAGGGGTCCAGGAGACATGATAGAATGACTTCCATCCCATGTAGGTGGAAATTACCAGCCACTAGATCCCACCTGTGTTCAAGACCTCAGCTTGACTGGAGACCAGGCTGTCTGTGCATAGCCCATTTCCCCACAGATCCCCAGGTGGGACAGTCTCTGAATGGCCTTTCCTTCAGTCTCTGTTCCACTCTTTGTCCCTGTATTTCCTTTGGACAGGAACAAATCTGAGTAAAAATTTTGGAGATGGCATGGGTGGCCCCATCCCTTAACTGGGAGGGTCATCCCTACCCTCTTGATGTGGTCTCCACAGGTTCTCCCTCCCCTTTATGGGGTATTTCAGCTAATGCCATCCCCATGAGGTCCTGGGAGGCTCTTGCTTCCCTGGCATCTTGGACTTTCTGGATGCTACCCCCAGTTCCCCACACTCCTAAACACCTCTGTTCAATTTCCTGACCTTCTGTACCTCTCCCCTATTTCTTACCATACCTGATCCCCCCCTTTTCATCTCTTCCTCTTCCCTTCCTCCCAAGTCCCTCCAACCCTTTACTTCCCTTGATTATAGTGTTTCCTCTTCTAAGAAGGACTGAAGCACTCACACTTTGGTCTTCCTTCCTCTTGAGCTTCATGTGGTCCATGAGTTGTATCATGGATATTCCATGCTCTTTGCCTAATATCAACTGATCAGTGAGTACATACCATGTGGGTTCTTTTGTGACTGAGTTTCCTCACACAGCATGATATTTTTCTAATTCCATCCATTTGCCTAAGAATTTCATGAATTCCTTACTTTTAATAGCTGAGTAGTACCCCATTATGTAAATGTACCACATTTTCTGTATCCATTCCTCTGTTGAAGGACATCTGGGTTCTTTCCAGCTCCTGCTATTATAAATAAGGCTGCTATGAACATAGTGGAGCATGTGTCCTTATAACATGTTGGAGCATCTTCTGGGTATATGTCTAGGAGTGGTATAGCTGGGTCCTCAGGTAGTACTATATCCAATTTTCTGAGGAACCGCCAGATTTATTTCTAGAATAGTTACACCAGTTTGGAATCTCTCCAGCAATGGAGGAGTGTTTCTCTTTCTCCATATGCTCACCACCATCTGCAGTCACCTGAGGTTTTGATCTTAGCCATTCTGACTGGTGTGAGATGGAATCTCAGGGTTGTTTTGATTTGCATTTTCCTGATGACTAAAGATGTTGAACATTTCTTTAGGTGCTTCTTGGTCATTCAAGTTTCCTCAGTTAAGAATTATCTGTTTACTTTTTATGCCCCAATACAGGGGAACGCCGGGGCCAGGGGTTGGGAGCGGGTGGGTAGGGTAGCAGGGCCGGGAGGGGGGAGGATATAGGGAACTTTCTGGATAACACTTGAAATGTAAATGAAGAAAATATCTAATAAAAGTTGAAAAAAAAAAAAGAATTATCTGTTTAGCTCTGCTCCCCATTTTTTTATTAGAGTTATTTGATTCTCTGGAGTCTGACTTCTTGAGTTCTTTGTATATATTGGATATTAGCTCTCTATCTGATGTAGGATTGGTAAAGATCTTTTCCCAATCTGTTGGTTTCCACACATAAAACCAGAATTTCCCACAAATGATGCTGGTTCAACTGGAGATCAACATGTGGAAGAATGCAAATTGATCCATTCCTATCTCCTTGTATAAATCTCAATTCCAAGTGAATCAAGGATTTCCACATAAGACCAGATACACTGAATCTAATAGAAGAGAAAGTGTCAGAAAGCCTGGAACACATTGGCAATGGGGAAATTTTCCTGAACAGAACACCAGTGGCTTATGCTCTAAGAATGGACAAATGAGACCTCATAAAATTGCAAAGTTTCTATAAGGCAACAGCTCTTCTACCTTGGTGTTAATCTGCCTTTGAAAAGGGAAGTTACACTAGTTCTTTCAACATAAAATTAAGGAAAGTGTTGAGATGATTTCTTTATAAGCAACCATTAGGCCAGTGAGAGAGCTTGGTTATCATTTGGAGTGCTACCCCATAGAGCCACATGATAGGGACAACTGAATCCTACAAGTTATCACCTAAGTTCTACATGCATGCCATAGTATAGATATGAATAGAGTCTATACACAGAATAAATGTATTTTTTAAGTATAAACAATGATCACTGCAGCTGTACATTGAATCAGAATGTACAAAGGCAAAGTTAACATTCTCCAGAATGTGATTAATTGCGGCACTCCTGTGGCATGTTAGCTTAAATGTAGACGGCACCTTTGCATATATATTACCTTACACAGTGCATATATATTACCTTACACAGGAGCTGAGCAGCCACTCCAGAAAGTTATTGTGAGGATCAGTCCTACTTGGGTTCAAACCAGAAAATGAAGTTCTGCAACTTGGGAAAGAGCACAGCAGAGTCCCCTTGCATTTCTCTCATATGACATCACACTCCTTTGGGATACATTCATGCATTCCTTCACAGGGGTCTGATGGCTCTTTGGCTTTTGTCAAAGAACAGTTCTACATTCTGAAGGTCTCTAATTAAATTCATGGAAGAGAAATTCATAAAATAATTAATTCTATTTCATCTTTGGCAACTATAACCTTTGGATTAATTTGTAATAAGCTTTTTATTCTTTTCTGAGGCTTTCTGGAAACTTGGTCAAATTATTGCCACTTAAATATTAATCATAAAAATAGTTAAAATTTATTGACTGCTTGTTACTTGTCAGCAAAACTGAAAGCCAATTAAAATACTCTAACTCATTCAACAGCCTAATAACCCAGTGAGACATGTATGTGTGTGTGTGTGTGTGTGTGTGTGTAATATATATATATTATTATTACATATATATATTAAATATATGTATGTAATATACATATATATTATTACATATATATATATATATGTATATTACACACACACACACACACACACACACATATATATATATTACTACCCCAAAGCATTTCCAACAGGCTATTTGAGAAGATTGCTTATCTGTCTGTGTTCCTCCTGGAGTGAGGACTTTTAACCAGGAGGAGTTCAGTTATACTGCCTTCTACAAAGGAATTACTGAGGGTGTGCAGTCTTTCTAAGTGAATGACAGAACAGTGGAAATACCCACATTGTAACAAGTGAGACACCACTGACAGGCAGATGCTAAAAGAGAGTAAGTCAAAAGAGTGTGGTGTTCTCAGGCTCCTCAGGGAATGATTCCTCCACTTGGAATCCTAATTTCAGTTTCTGTAACTAAGGAAGAGGAGCAACACCCAACAGCACAAGCAGTGGAGAAGAAGGAAACAGAAACAGGACTGTGAATTCTTAATTAACAGAATGTTCAGGGATGCCAGGGCCAGTTTTTTTTTTTTAAGCTGCCACGGAAGGCTGCATTTAGCATAGATACAGAAGCCACTGGCTGCTATCTCTGACTTCAGGAGGTAAAAAGGCACTTTCCAATATCCTCACCAACAGCGAGAAGGAAATAATTTCTTCTGAAAAACTTAGATCTCTCTCTCTCTCAAAAAGCATTTTTATACTGCTAAATGTCTCCATTAATGGCATGGCTCAAAGGTTGCAAAACTCATTTCTGAACCCTATTCAAAATGTGTATTCAAGAAATGAAAGAAACAATCTTACGCAAGAAAAGAAAACAAGATGGGCCCTATTATTTCAACTAAAGCTACCTTCTCAGGGGTATTGGGGATTTTTTTTAGATGTTTATGGAGAGACAAATTAATGTCAAATCTCCTTTATCTCTAAGGAAAGTTATTGATTAAATAACTATGCAAAATGGTTACTTGTGTATCCATTGATGCAACCTGAAACATTACCAGATATTAGGCAATTTATTAGACAGCCAGCTGATAAGAAAATAGACACACATCTGAA
This sequence comes from Mus minutoides, assembly GCA_902729485.2. NCBI lineage: Eukaryota > Metazoa > Chordata > Mammalia > Rodentia > Muridae > Mus > Mus minutoides. The sequence goes on along the minus strand of CACVCL010019396.1, from coordinate 46,566 downwards.
GGCAAATGTAGCCAACTGGTCTTACTTTTCTCAAGTGTACAAACTAGACTAAGTATGAAATATAATGTATGTGTATGTGTATGAAGTGCTTGAACCTTGTTATACTCGTTGCTGTACTAAATGTCCTAATGATTTTAAGATGAAAGTTTTCCAAATTTTATAAGAAAGCTGCATCTGTTAAGTATCATGTTCTGAGTAGGAAAAAGTAGGACTATGCACCTGATTATCACAGAAGTCCAACTTTAGTTGCATTGCAAAGTATGAAAACACTTAATTGCCCTATGTCATACATAACTGTCTTTATAGATACATGATTAAGCTGAAAGAGACTGCCTTATTCAGTTCAACTTTGGTTCTATGACAAAATAGCACATGTTGTCTTATAAACAACAGAAGTTCAGCACTTACAACCTATACATAATATGTCTTTGGGGGACCATATTTGTCATCATAGATGAAACCTTCATTCTGTTACCTCATAAGACTGACAATTCATGAACTCTGTCGGGTCTTTAGAGAAAGGGCACTAACCCAATTCATTAGACTCATAACCAAATCATGTTCCTACCTCATAACACAATCATCACTGTTGACAGTTGATGGCTGTTAAATTTTCATCATTTAAACAGTAGAGAGGCATAAGCATGAGTCCACAGTACAAAAGAAAGATTTCTAGAGTGCGTGAGATGGATAAGAAGGAACCTGTCATAGCTCAACATAAAAGTTTTTGGCAGCAGAGATTCCTGATAAGTGGCGATCCCTCAGCCTTCAACATTGCTAAGACAAAGATCCCAATTATCTAGGAAAGCTTTTAGAAGAAACTATGTGAATGTCCAGCTTTGCAACTCACTCTGGACTCTATGCTTCACAGGAGAACTTCCTACAGAGGTCTGTGTATCTCCATTGTGAAACTGTTCTCATCTGGACAGCAGTCCACAAGCAATATACACACATAGGGCTCCTTTATGGCAATCAAGGTGACCTCTCTGTGACATGAATGTTATAGATCAGCACTATCATCAAGCTTCATAATCCAGACCAAAGTTTTAGTCCCTTTAACTTTTGGACTCATCTTTTATATCATCTTCATCCTCCCACATAGATTGATATCCCCTCCTAGCTAGTCACTGAGCCCCGGGTTTTCCCGAATCACAACCTCAACCTCCATTTTTTCGGAAAGTCAGTTCCACATACCAACTTTGTTCAAAGCCTCCCACAGCAAATAATGACCATAGAGCTGCAAAATGCTGAAAACACAGGTAGGAAATAATTGTTTCCTCAAAAGATAAGTTACAAGAAGGAGTCCTTTCCCAAGTCTGCTTGCTCCTGGATAACACTAATGAAGCATATACAAAGTAGACCCCCATGTCTAACTAACAGCCTTCAGCCTTCGGTACAGCTCAGGGGGATTCTCAGGTTCAAGCCTCAGCACCATTACTAATCCCCACATTCAACACCTCAATGGAGAAATAAGTGACTGACAATGAGCATCTCAAAAGCAGCAGAGCTTGCCCCATCCATTAGGGAGTCAGAGCTATGTGTTCACTGATACGACCACACACCACTACCCAGTCAATTGTGGCTCCTGCAGTTATTTACCATGTGGGCATATAGACAACGTTTGTTAATAATCGCTGACTGCAGAAATGTGGCGAGGGGAAGCTAACTGCTAGATTCATGATGCTGACTCTCAGACTGAAGCTAGAGACACTCTACGGATGAAGTTTGAGGGATGCCACAAATTTATAAAATTTAACCAAAATAATAGTAGGCTCAGAAAGATTAATTAAAAGCAGCCAAGCAGCTGCTCTCTCCTCTCTTCCTCCCTTGCTTTTCCCTTTCCCCCTCTCTCCCCATTCTCTTTCCCCCTCTCGTGCCACGTGCTCATGGCCAGCCTCTATTCTCTACTTCTCTCCCCCTTTCTTTCTCTGCCTTAACACCCCTTCCCAGGCCCTGAATAAACTCTATTGTATACTCTTTTTTTTTCCCTTGTTCTGGTCAACCCCGCTCGCTCCAGTCGGCCCCGCTCGCTCTGATTGGCTCCGCTTGCTCCGGTTAGCCCCGCTAGCTCCGGCAGTCCCTGTTAGGCTCCGCTCGCTCCAGACAGCCTCACTCACTCCAGTTGGTCTCTCTGGTCCAAGGATTCATTTTCTTATTATTCTTCATAAGTACGCTGTAGCTGACTTCAGACACACCAGAGGAGGGCGTCAGATCTTGTTACGGGTGATTGTAAGCCACCATGTGGTTGCTGGGATTTGAACTCATCACCTTCGGAAGAGCAGTCAGGTGCTCTAACCCGCTGAGCCATCTCACCAGCCCTATACTCTTAAAACAAACAAACAAACAAACAAACAAAAAAAAGCCAAGCAGGTAAGATATGAGGTTGTATTTGATGTGTAATTGTGACAAACAGAATACAACTGTACACATCTGTAAGATTGATAACCTCCAAGGTTATGCTAACTGCACACACAGCAGTCTATTTGACTCATGCTACCACCTGCTGCCTATTCCTATATTTTAACTCTGTGATGGTATTCCCCTATGTTATTATTTGTCAGTATGTCTTCTCTCCCGTGTCTTAATAATGAGGGAACATTTACAAATCATCAGTTTTAAGAAATTTGAAAAAAAAAAGAGTCCATATTCTCTGTTTCCTGTACCTCAAAAATATGCAACAAAAATATTTAAGGAATAATGAGCACATATTGAATGGGGACAGGTTGAGAAGTAATTCATAGAACTCTTTTTTTTTTTTTTTTTTAGATGAAAGATTTCCATAAAAGCATCTGAAAGAAATTAAAGAGGAAATGTAACAGTTTATTTTAATCAGCTCACCAAGATGGCATATAGCAATGAATGAGAAGCCTTAATAATTCTATGAAGATCAAGGTGAAGAAAGCTTTAATATTTAGAAAGTGTTGCCATAGAGCAGAAAACGAATCCTGGAAGACAAAATTCATTTTAGATAGATGCAAAATAGATGTAGCCATGCATGTAAAAATTCAAAGTTGCACTAGAGACAAGATGACTTTTTGTAAAGCTTTTAAATTCCAATCCCTGGAGTAAAATCTAACTGGAGCCTGAGATTTGAGGCAAGGTTTATCTTAGCATCTATAGTGCTACATTTCACATCCCCAGCACTATCTGTTGTATGATCTACCCGTCTTCTCTCAGGAGATTTAATAGAAGCAAGACTTTACATGTGTCTTCTAGCTGCATGAATTAAACCTCCTATACTTTAAACTGGTGTGAGAGAGAAAGATTGAGAGAGAGAGAGAGAGAGAGAGAGAGAGATGCTTACTATAGTCTCTATAACCCTGGCAATGATTACATTCTCACTTCCTTTATATAGTTCAAAAATACCAAGAATAATTAGCTTTACATAACATAAGCAATTAGTTCCCTGATAAGAAAATATTGCACTAGTCAGATAAGTGGAAATAGTTGGTCAGCTTTTGTTCCATTACCACAAAAATTACAATGTGTACCTTTAAAAGCATGATCTGCATAATGAACAAACTTCTTATCATTCCACAGCAAGCATTGGCTTCTGGTTTAGGACCCAGCCTAAAGGTCCACAGTGACCTTTTCTGTGCTTGGAAAACTATATAAGATATAAGAAACAATTATAAGAAAATGAGAGTTATGCATATTCTTAGAGTCAAAATGTAAATCCATACCCTTCCTTCTTAAAATCATCAATGATTCCATCCATTATTCTCTCTTCTGCCTACTAGCTGTATGTGACCATGTAAAATATTTAAGACATGGGTTACCTGGGGCAGAAATCTATGGTACAACTCTCCTGAGGTTGTCATCATGACCACGTGGAACATCTCAGTAGTTCAGCTGTTCCTGCATCACCCACATTTCTACATCAGCTGTGAAAGCTTCACATTCCACAGACAACTGACTCCTCAGTCCTTCTCTTCCTTTATCCTCATCTTCAGCGCATCCATTGATTCTGACTGTGTCTACAATCAATGTTCTGATTTCACTGTGTGCTGGTGATCAAACCTGGTGCCCAGAGCACTTGAACTCATGGCTTTACAATTAAGCTGTGACTAAACTTCATAGGGAAGGAAAAATGCTTCCATCTTCCTACAAACCAGGCCCGCCTTAACCTTAAAAATACTCCAACTGAAATAATATGAGTGTTGTCAAATAATCTCATCAAAAACCTGATACCCAGGTTTGACAGGGATGACAGGATCAGCAAACCAAAACCTTGAACACATCTGTGTCATCTCTATTTCTTGAGCAAGACAGAAGTAATTGGTGTAACTCATCATAAAATAATGTTGCAAGACTCACTTGTACCCCACCCACGACCCACTTCAGAATTCCACATCATAGTGACCCAGAATTCATAGCATGATCCAAAAAGTTAATATAATGAACAAAGGAACAAGCCAAATATTAAGTAACAGTGATTAGAGATTCATATCAAAAATAATTGTCAGATAATTTAAATATATTAGGACTGTGCAGTCAAAATTAGTCACGTTTTCCAAATGAAATAAGAAACATCATATGAAACCTATAACCTTCAGGAATATTTACTTCAAAGACAAGTAATATAAATCAAGTATCCAAAAGCAAATCTTCTTACTTTAAGGTGTCAATGTATGAGACATTAATGAAGACTTTAGGCAGTTTTGCAACAATCAGCAAAGTGGATAGAAGGAAATGACAATGAATAAGAGTAAAGCAAACAACACTTACCACAACACAAATCTGTGGGCTCTGTAAACCCACAGTAGAGAAATTAGTCAGAACGCAGGAGTGAAGAGCCATTGTGTCCTGATTTTGAACGTGTCCTAAATGAGATCCACTGCCCATCTCTGAAACCATGTGGCTGCTCTTACTTTACTGCAGGAAATAGCCCTATGAAAAGCAGTCATGGCCAGTCATCCCCCCAAGCACACAGAGAGCTTGCACTTCAGTTTCCCATGGGCTGCTGATCCCCTACTGCTGGCAGTGGTCACCTCACAAAATCCTGTTCCATACACAATAGGAGGGCATAAGTTGCATCACCTATTTTGCAGAACCTGCAGAGAATTTATAGGAGCAACTAGCAGAGGAAAATTAAGTAAAATTTCCAGGTTGTACAAAGAGCAGGTGGGTGCCAGAGAAATAAGTTTTGATCCATTAATAACTGAGAACAAAACGCCACGGGTAAAATAGAAATCTTTGTTAAGCATCCCAGGCGAAAAGCAAACTTATTTTTAAATATCATGCAAGTACATTTATGTCTGCTTTATGTGATTTGTTTTGTATGTGGATTCTTGTTTTATGTCACATATTGTATACTCATTTATTCTGTACAAGTGTCAAGCCTTTTACTAAACACCTCAATGGTATACATGGGTGTCACAAATATCATTAAGAAAAGATGTCTTTTGTGCCTTCACTGGCATCTGTGGCTTTTGCAATAAGAACATGGAGAAATCACAGGTAGTTTAACCTTCTAAAGTAAGCCAGGACAGACTTTACACACTAATACCAATAGGATGATGTTGGAGAACTGAAATAAGTCTTTGTTGTCTACAAGATTTGAGAGCTTCCAAATCCTGCTACATCTTACACTAGACATAGGAAGATGGCCAAACTCACAGCTCAGAAGGAGGACATAGGAGATAGTAAAGGTTACAAACTGGCCTGTGAGAAACAGTGGTCCTCACTTCATAATAAAGAGTACTGGAGACTAGGAACAGTGACTGCAAAGTTTATTTTCTCAACCCTTGCGATGTCAGAAAGTCAGCCCAGAGAAAGGTACAAATGACTAGTGTCCCATGTGGAGCAAGGATGTTTTGCAGTTCCTGTCCTGTTTCCCCTATAGCTGGTACTTCAGAAAACTACAATCATTCCTGCTCATCTAGCATAGTACCCATCCTGATGTCCTCACCTTCAAGGGGATCAAGATACAACAACCCATTCCTGGATGGTTGCTTCAAACATGTTGCAAATTGTCTACAGCTTTTCAGCCCCGAGATAAACTACAAAGCCCAAGGCAGGCAGATTCAAGATGCTAGGCAAGGAGTACAGGGCCCTACTGATACCTGCTTATCTGAGATTCACTGTTATGGTCTCAGTGTGCATCTAGCTAAAACTGGTCTGTGTTAGCTAGGGCTTCTACTGCTGTGAAGAGACACAATGACCAGGGCAACTTATACCAAAGAAAATATTTAATTTGCACTGGCTTAGGGTTCGTAGATTTACTTCATTGTCATCATGGTGGGAAGCATGGTGGCACAGAGGCAGACATGGTACTAGAGAAAGAGCTGAGAGTTTTATATCTGGATCAGTAGGCAGCAGAAACTGGCTTGAGCTCCTGAAGCCTCAGTGCCCTTCGGTAAGGCCACACCTACTCCAACAAAGTCATACCTTCTAATCCTTTCAAATAATGTCCAATCACTATGAGTCTATGGGGCTAATTTTATTGAAACCGTCCAAAGCACATGGACCATAATGATTTCTTACATGCTCTGCTATGGAATGCTGATGTGGGCTTTAGCAATAATCACCAAATAATTCTGCCACTAGTCCTCATATAAGGTATATACCACTTTTATTACACAATCTATGTTTCTAGGTTTGCTTAGATAGATCTTGTTTATAATACAACTGCTTTCCATTTGGCTCCTAAGGGTAGTACCTAAAAACTGTCAGATGTGTGTTATCTCCTTCGATCTTAGTCATGAACACTGAGAGGAAGAAACCTCCCATGTTTGAATTTAAGTACTTTTTGTCTTTGATTGTTCCACTGTTGTTTCTTCTGGAAGTTTCCAAGCCCAGAATCCCTGCTGCTACTTAATGCTGAGCAATGTGAGTGATGCATTCACTACAACACAAAGGTAGAAGTGTCACTGCCAGACAAAAATCTTTTCTACATAGTAACTAAAAACAATACATCCAAGCGCTTGCCTCTGAAACTCCAGTTCCAGTACAACTAGATATGAAAGAGAAAAGAATGTGCACATAAACCTCTACATTCTCTCTTAATTTTGCATAAGAGAGCAGTCTGTAGAGGGTAACTTTCAGGACCTTTTCTCTCCTGTGTGTCTTCTAGAGACAATCTCTTTTAACTAACTGGTTGTACCTGTGGTCACACAATGTACACACATCTGTCTTACCAGCATACCCTCTGCTTTTCCAGAATTCCCTTCTCTTCAGCCTAATCAAGTACAATAATTTGTGAAAGTTGGAGTACTTTCTTTTATAACCAAAGATGAATCAAAATTTCTGTTTTATAGTTCTTTTTCCTTGGCAATTTACATATTAAAAAAACCACAATGCTTAGATAAAGTGAATGTACCTAAGGTCACACAGATTGTAGTTAGCAAGTCAATTTGAATACAAACCCATGTGACAATGACCTATTATTCTACCTCTCTCAAATGTTTAGGCCAGAGGTCCTCAACCTGTGGGTCATGATCCTTTGGGGGTATAACAACCCTTTCACAGAGGCTTGACTAAGACCACAGAGAAACATAGATATTTGTATTATAATTCATAATTGTACAAAATTTAGTTATGAAGTAGCAACAAAAATAATGTTATGGTTGGGGGGGTCACCACAGTGTGAGGAATTGCACTAAAAAGATTCACAACATTCATGTGGTTGAGAACCACAGGCTAAGGGAACCAAGTGAGAAGTTATATGTGAAGAAATTAAAGGGGCCAGTAAATGAATATGTATCTACACAGAAATAAATGTTTCATAAATTAAAGCATAAAACAGGGTATGATGAATAAGATCCCACTCTCTACTGAGGGGTTTGTTTATATCAAAAGAAGATGAGACATACTGGTGAGTACACAAAGATGTCAGGAAAGAGAAAGTTTTACCATGATGACTGATGTTAGTAAAGTGCATGTCCAAATGGTATCATCAGGCACATGTGTCACTGTATCACAAAATGATGAAATGAGTTTATTCATGTCTATTTGTGATCTCATTATGCAATAGTCATGAAAACAGATTCTGAAAATAAAACCACCTGGGAATTCCTGAGCCAATTTCATCTCTTTTTATGACCCTTGGAAAATTATATTATAAATATATTAATAGTTTTCAAATCTACAAAGAGGTTTTTATCATAAATAAACATATTGGAGTTAGAAAGAGAGACATGTCCATCCTCCAAAGTCTAATTTTATTATGTTCAATTTGTTAAGTGCTTGTTAAGCAGTGATCTAAGATGTGTCAGGTGGGAAAGCTCAGAGTGCTTTTGCAGGTAAGAAGTACTCACACTATATCTTTACTCAGCATATCTATACACACTATATCTTTACTGGAAATCCTACTAAATACTCTAGATGACACAGAAAGGAACCACGAGGGACAGGACTAGACTTGAAGGCCTGCTTTAACTGGCAAACAGTAGGCCGAGAAAACCCAAAAGCATGGTGCGTGCTCAGCTATGTTTTGTAGTGTCTGTAACTATTTCTTCTGTTGCTCTCATTTGTATTCAAGAGTGGATTGAATCTAATCTTTTAATCTAACACATATTCCCAATATACCTAATTTATCTTTCAAAAAGACGAATAAAATTCCATCTTTTACACTAGGTAATCCTATGTCCACTTGTTTGTAAATATGCACAGTACATAGACATAACATGTGCAATGATTAAGGCTCAAAAAAGAAATTTGGAAAGTCTGGTGTGAGGAGCTGGTGTGGTAAGCATTTATAAAGCACTGGATGCTCTTCCAGAGGATAAAGGTTTGATTCCCAGAACCCATATTATGGCTCACAGCCAATTCAAACTCCAGCCCCTGGGGATCTGATGGCTTCTGTGGGTATTGCATGCCCATGGTAAATGTACATACAGGCAGGCCCAATACCCATACACATAAAATAATAATTAAATAAATAAAAATTTTAATTCAAAGTCTTCAGTAGTATAAAATAAAAGGTGCATCTGCATTTAGTCAAGAATATTAATATGAGATCAAATAAAGTCAAATTTTGGTGACAATAAAGATAAAATAATATCGGATTGACACTGTAGCCAAGGGATAGAACACTACCTAAACTGATGTCTTCAGTTTGATCCCTGAAACCAATCAATCAATCAATAAATAAATAAATAAACAAACAAACCAAAGATTTTGTATAACCTTTCTTTTCAGGATAATATATACAGCTACACACATACAAAAATGTATATTTCCAAGGTTAGGTGTGGTATTTATTACAAATTTTAGAAAAACGATTGTTGTATTAACAGTCCAATCTAGAATAAAATATTAACAATAAATAAAATATAACGAGATTGGACACAGAGGAGTAGTATATGGTATCCCAAAGCTGAGGCACTGTACCCACAGAAAAGCAAACCTGGAAGGTGTCTGAATTTCATTGAAAAGGTAGATCTTCACCTTTTCAGGGCATGGGAATTCTTGTTTGACTAGGCCTGAGGTAGCCTGAGAGTGCTGACCTGAAGTCTACCAAAAATTGACATCTTCCAGTGTGCAACTTGTGGTATCAATGTGCACTGAGCACAGAAGGCTTTCAACCATTTACCACATATTGACTTCCTGCCTGGAGGGATGTGGGAAAACAATAGTCAGCTTAGGCTTTAAAGCCAGACAATAACTCTTCTTGGATGTAGCAAGAGTCCCAGACATACTTAAACCTACAGCAGTCTGCATGAGAATCTGGACAGCGGCCTCTTCTTTCTTCACAGTCCATGCAGGCTCCTCTTCTGAGATAGCTTAACCATATATGCTCTTCAAAGAGAAATTTCTGAACGAATGTTATTGCTTATCACAGAGATTACAATAAAGGCTGCATATAGAGTTGAGAGGCAAGGAATTAAAAACTGACAGTCAACAGAACTTTATTTTGGCATGTTTTCTAGCAATTTTTATTCTTTCAAAAATAACATATTGACTATTTACTAGTTGTGATTAAAGATTAAAAATATGCCACTCCTGTCTCTAAAAACCCGAGGACAGTCAAAAAACGAAAATATTGAAATCCATGGTGATAAGTATGCCATAGTGTGTGTGTGTGTGTGTGTGTGTGTGTGTGTGTGTGTGTGTGTGCCAGAGCTAAGTTCTCACAACTAATTTTTACATCTGGCATGTAGAAAGGTTAACTTTACCATTGTAACACCATATATTATGAGCTAAACATATCAAGTACCACTAAAACTATCCAAATATTTATGTTTGGATTACTTAAATGAATTTGAATGGAATCAAGTTGTTGCTGCTCAGAGCATCAATGTGATTTTTTTGAACATTGACATGTTTCCCTGAGAAAATACATGTTAGTCAAAGCAACTATAATATGGACTATATAAGCCAAGTCTGCTGTACCTAAACATAATATGCTTATAGGATTATATAACACAAAATTATTACAGTGGATGGATAGTAAATTGCATTTGGACTTTTAGCTAGTCTCAGACTTATGATCTTGAAATCTCTAATTCAATGCAATTAAAATGAACCAAAACACAGCTGAGTCCAGACATAAGACAGGACCTCCAATGTTGATAAAATCTAATAAACAGTCCATTGAACTGAATGGAAATTATGGAATTGGTAAGAAACTCTGTATACTGGCTTTTATTCAACATATAAGACGAAAACAGTTAAGGACTTTAAGCTGTACTCCATAGAAGTGGGATGCAGATGGTATAGCATGTTCAGATGTTCACTGAAGTATCACTTCAGGCGAAAGTGGGTAAAGGACAGCTGGGTAGATATGAGCAAACATGGAGGCTTGCTTCTCTTTAACCACAACCACAACGTCATCCCCACCTTGAGGCAATTTGGCCAGGCTTTTAGAGGAACTCTCCCATCACAGGCTGTCATCTGTTGCTCAGGCAACACTGGGACTAGAGCGTGGCATCACTTCCTGGCCTATTAGAAGAGAGGCTAGCTGTGAGGCAGCAGCCTTGTGATAGCTTCTTGTGCCTGTGGGAAGCCCTTTCCTTTCTCCACTGTGGAAATAGCCTCACAGGTGTATTTTCCTAGACTGCTAGCTGCTTCTCGGTGCAGTCAAGTTGTCAATCAAGACGAGCTTGTCATTATGAACAAATACAAATGGCAAATGCTGAATTAAAGACAATTAATTGAGAATCTCAAGTAGAGAATCTCAGGGTGGCAACAACTCTGTCTACTATGCAAAATAGTTGAATTTTGTGGGATGTATTTGAAATAAAGCTTTGACAAAATCAGAGATGTCCAAGATGATCAGGAACAGTGTTAGCAGCCGCAATAGTTTTATATATAAAAAAAAATCACAACAAAAATTAAATTTTGAAAATAGGCCAGAGTGGAGCAATTACCACCTCCACAGCTAATATTCTGTCTCTAAGAAGAATATTTTTTTAAATTATAAATATGTTGTATTATTTTCTTTTATGGTGAAAATAAAATTGACAGAAAACAAAATCAAAACAAAGTTTATACCAAGTAGACTGGAAAGCCACACTAAAATGAAGGATTCTAACTTCCAATATTCTATCAAGTACTTGGAGGAGACACAATACTGTCTAGAGCCTCTAACTTCCCCAGATGCCATCACTGCAAGGCTTTGGGAGATAAAATAAACACGAACACAAAACCTTTTCATGTATATTTGCAAATGACAGGCTAAACTGTACTGAAAAAAATAAAAGTGGAACTTGATTATGCATAAACAAACAAGAATATGCTGTTTGACAATATCCTAGTGATTTGAAATTTTATCATCTTAAAAGAAAGCCACACTCGATTTTTAACTTACTTAATGAAGATAAGTCTTTCTACTGACTGAAAAGCTGAAGCTTGATTTTCAATTTAAACTAAATATTGTTTCCTGTACTAAAACTAGACCAATTGAACCAATAGTAATTAACCTCTAATTATTTAATCAAGTCCTAGGAATTGTATACACAGTCTCTTACCAAGAAGAACATAGGATCTAATCAAAGCACAATTATGTTTTTACCTCTACTGACCTCTAACTCCTGCTTATGAGGCTAATTTATCCCTTCACCTTTGTGGAGAGACTATCAGACCTCATCATTTCCTTGATACTTGTTGAACATGCAGTCTGGAGCTAACCTAACATGCTTCTGATCTACCAGGTAGATTCAGCTGGGTTTTGCTTATGGCCCATTTTGGTCTTCAGAGCTAGATAGCATTAGGGTGGGCTCACCACACTTGCAGTACCTAAGCCCACACAGGAGAAAATTCACATTCCCAGGATGTTTTTGCTTACCATCTCCTCCACCACTATTAACCTCATTAACTTATAACCTCTCAAGTTTACTCTCATTTTACAAGGAAAAAATTCCTAATCCACCTCCTTTCAAAACCTCTAAATTGTTGAGACCTAGGTAAAATATTAATTAAAATACTAATGCCTAGTTAACTGTTACCTGGAGATAGCCTGCCATTTTGTGCTGTTACTAATATTAGAAGGAAACATTCTCATATATTGTTTCTGCTGTTACTAGGAAACTTCCTAATGCCCAAGTTCATTATGTTCTGTACCCTTGGAAACCAATCACTATAGAAGTCAGTAGAACTGCTTTGTATAGTTACCCACAATAAGCTTGAAACTGAACCAAGCACCGAGTCACACTTCATGACCCTGTGTATAAGCCCTTATGGTATTTGCTTTTATAAGATGCCTCTGAGATGGACCCCAACATAAGAGAGACACCTGCATCTATTTAGAATACGAATTCTCTTTTGAGTAGAGTTTGAGTAAAGTTTAAGTTCCCAAGACCTCCCTGGGAACTGGCATCCTACTTGGCATAAGGAGACATGTGCATGGGTAACTGATATCCAGGTTGGAAAGTTCAGTCATGGATGTTAGACAGCTTAAGTTCCCTACCACAGTCGAATACCCCAATCAATGCAAGCAGTATAAATGTACAACAAAGTCATGATTTTAAGGAAATCCCCATAGCCCTAAATCCTGATGGATGAAATAACTTGGCCCAGATATTTGTAGATCTGTGCCCTATAGGATCTTGACTCAACATCGCAGTCAGCTCCCAAGTCTAACTTGTAGCCCTGATCAATCAGGCTTGGTGTATGGCATTCAATCTGAGTTGTTTGTGTGGCAATTTCTAGACCCTGACACAAATTTACAATTTTTTTGTTTTTCACAATTTAGACCAATAGGATTCTAGCATCTTATGCACAATCTTTGGGTAGTTTCAATAGTAAGGACTCCCCAATTTCAATAAAATAAAGTAGAGGAAAGAATTGCATAAATTGGCCCTACTCAAAAGGAGCAGTTGCCCTTATCCTTGGGAAATCTCCAAGGTTCTGTAAGCTCTATTGCTTCCATTTAGGATCCCTTTTGGAAACCGCCCCAGTTTCTCACAGACAAAGTTTAGAGCTAAGATGAAAGTCTCAATACAGAGACTGCCTCACCACGGGGGATCCATCCCATAATCAGTCATTAAACTCAGACACTATGGCATAGGACAGCTAGTGCCTACTTAAGGGACCCTGATATAGCTGTCTCGTACAGAAGTAGATGCTCATAATCATCTGTAAGAGGGAACACAGGGCCCACAATGGAGAAGCTAGAGATAGAACCCCAGGAGCTGAAGGGGCCTGCAACCCTAGAAGAGGATCAACAATATGAACTAACCAGAACCCCCAGAACTCATGTCTCTAGCTCCATATGTAGCAGAAGATGGCCTAGTTGGTCATCATTGGGAAGAGAGGCCCCTTGGTACTGCAATCTTTATATGCCCCAATACAGGGGAACGCCAGGGCCAAGAAGTGGGAGTGGGTGGACAGGGGAGCAGGGAGGGGGGAGGGGACTTTCGGAATAGCATTTGAAATGTAAATTAATAAAATATCTAATAAAAAATGGAAAAAAAAAGAATTTGACAAAAACAAGTAGCTATACTCCTAAGTAAATGATGAGCCTCCCTTCTTTGTCTACAAGTGCCATAAAGATGTCTCCCTTTTTATTTTTAAACAAAATTACTGTATAGACAGGAACTTTGCTTGGTCATTGTAAGTAAGTTAGAGAAGACTAACACAAAGGTCACCTAACACAATCTTTTTAGCCTCATTAAACTCAATAATTAAGGAGAATCACTTTCTCACTTGACATACTCATGTAATTATTTTTATTTTGTTTCTTCCTATGAGTATGGAACTATTCCTAGCAGGTAGTAAAAAGTCTGCAGTGGAAATACACACAGTCTTAATAAGAGCTTACAGGATTGAGCCAATACACTTCCCTCAAATTAACAAACTTTTGCACTCAACCACAACTCATAAGAGTTCCCTATAATTTGCCTTCCATATTTTAAAATCTCTAAAAATATACTTAAAGCTGCACAGCTTATAAATCTAGGGCTGAGTTAATATTTTTATTTTCTTTCTTCATTGAAAAACACTATCATGGGAGCCTAGGATATGAAATTTTTCTTCAAAAGTAAAGATCTCACAACATTACACTAGGAAGCTTAAATGCTACATTCACAAGTGTCGTATTGCAAAACCTGTACAAGCAATCAAAATGGTTTCACTTTTGTCTGAAATTATTACAAAGCAAATCAAATTATTTTATGTAACACTCAATCGTCAAAAATCTTTTTTGTTGTTGTCACTTAAAGATGATCAAAAGAAAAAATCTTTTTATTCTATACATTGTGATAAAATATGGCAAGACTCATAGAAAAGCCAATTTTATTTATTAATAGATTGATGTGGAAAGTAGGTGCCCATTCTTTCACCACCTGAACTGATTAATTGTGATTAATTCCAGCCATGATAAAAGTTTGAGGCAGAAAAAAAAAACCTATTTAGTTTCATGGAAATTTAAATACCTACCCTCACCCCCTCACACACAAAATGTAGTGGTATATTTTACTAAGAAATCAATAGGCAATCAAACTCACTTCCAGTATGAATTGCATAGCAATCACGTTTACAATATTTACAAATCAACAGTTTCATTGAGGTAGCGGTAATCAAATCTTGTTTTCTTCACTATTTTAAGATAACATAATTTAACCTAAATGTATCAAATTTTTTAAAAGAGATTTTAATCTTCCTTTGCCTAATGGAGAAGGTGATGAAAGCAAAGCTCACATTGGGGTGGGGGTGGTGAGTTAAAGTATGAGACTCATGCAGTTTAGGTAAGTGAAGAAGAGGCAAGATTAAATTTGCTCTTAGCATCTACATTAGGCGAACAGCTGAAAGAAGGCAAGAATTTAGCATCTGACTATTTTTTACAGAGGTGAGGAGAACATAGGAAATAACCACACATTCACCTTAGCGGGTTGCACACCACTTGCAAGTACTGCTGTACCATCCAACTTCTTTTCATCATGTCTTAACACTGAAGCTCAATTTTGCAATAAAACAATACAAAACTGAGAAACGTGCATCACCTCTACATTTCTGTGTCCTTCCAGTAATATTTCTCAATGATAAATTGAATAAAACTCATCACAGAACTTTCTTAAAATTAGTTTATTACATAAGCTATCACCAAACTACCACCAAAGAATCAAGGAACTACATTTTGAAAGATGCATCAATTGGTAAATTTGAAACTGCACTAAAGAAATGCTGATCTAATTTTGGAGCTCATAATCATAGGGAAGCTACTAATATAATCAAGACTACAGTCAACTTCAACATCTGACATCCTGAGAAACTGGTAAAAATAAAAAAAAAATAAAGTAAATAATAAACTAATGATATGTCAGATAGATAGATAGCAGATGATATAGATAAATGATGATGAAGATAGATAGATAGATAGATAGATAGATAGATAGATAGATAGATAGATAGATAGATAGATAGATGATAGATAAAGGGTAGAAATTAATAGATTTGATCAAAACACATTGTCGGCATGTATGGATGTCTCAAAACAGAAAGGGATTAACTAACCAAGGACTTCAAAAATTTAGTCACTAAAATTAAGTCTAGACATTTAATTAATATTTACATGAACTTCATTAGTGATTTGTCAACTAAAAGAAAGGTACTTTCTTTAGCTACTTGGTGCCATGATTTCAATCTCTTTCAGTCTCTTCCCCATCTCCATAACTCTAAGTCAGAATCAGAGTACTTCTTTTGTAGGTATTTTTTTTCTTTTTTGTTAATTATTTTATTTATTTACATTTAAAATGTGGCATTCTTTTAAAAAAAACTCTTTTTAATTCTTTCCAGACATTTGTTTCATTTTATCAGTCTACTATTTTGTTATCTCATTCCTGTGTCATTTTTTCCACTTTTTATTATTTTCTTCATTTACATTTCAAATGTTATCCCGAAAGTCCCCTAAACCCTCCCACATCCCCGGCCCTGCTCCCCTACCAACCCACTCCCACATCTTGGCCCTGGTGTTCCCCTTTACTGAGGCATATAAAGTTTGCATGACCAAGGGGCCTCTCTTCCCAATAATGGCCAGTTAGGTCATCTTCTGCTACATATGCAGCTAGAGACATGAGCTCTGGGGGTACTAGTGAGTTCATATGTTCTTCCACCTATAGGGGTGGAGACCCCTTCAGCTCTTTGGGTACTTTCTCTAGTTCCCTTGGGAACTCTGTGTTCCAGCTAATAGCTGACTGTGAGCATCCACTTTTGTGTTTGCTAGGCAGTGGTATAGCCTCAAACAAGACAGCTGTATCAGGGCCCTTTCAGCACTATCTTGCTGGCGCATGCAATAGTGTCTGTTTGGTGGCTGATTATGGGATGGATCCCCACCTGCAGCAGTCACTGGTTGGTCCATCCTTTTGTTTCAGCTACACACTTGATCTCTGTAACTCCTTCAATGTGTGCTTTGTTCCTAATTCTAGGAAGGGGAGAAGTGTCAACCCTTTGATCTTCATTCTTCTTGAGTTTCATGTGTTTAGCAGATTGTATCTTGGGTAATCTATGTTTCTGGGCTAATATCTACTTATCAAGGAGTACATGATATGTGAGTTCTTTTGTGATTGAGTTACCTCACTCAGGATGATACCCTCCAGATCCATCCATTTGCCTAGGATTTTCATATATTCATTGTTTTTAATGGCGGTGTAGTACTCTATTGTGTAAATGTACCATAATTTCTGTATCCATTTATCTGTTGAGGGACTCCTGGGTTCTTTCCAGCTTCTGGCTATTATAAATAGGCTGCTATGAACATAGTGGAGCATGTGTCCTTATTACCAGTAGGAACTTCTTCTGGATTTATGCCCAGGAGAGGTATTACAGGATCCTCTGGTAGTAGTATGTCCAATTTTCTAAGGAACCACCAGACTGATTTCCAGAGTGGTTGAACAAGCTTGCAGTCCCACCAACAATGGAGTAGTGTTCCTCTCTCTCCACATCCACGCCAGCATCTGCAATCACGTGAATTTTTCATCTTAGCCATTCTGACTGGTGTGAGGTGGAATCTCAGGGTTGTTTTGATTTGCATTTCCCTGATGATTAAGGATGTTGAACATTTTTTCAGATGCTTCTCAGCCATTCGGTATTCCTCAGTTGAGAATTCTTTGTTTAGCTCTGTGCCCCATTTTTTAATGGGATTATTTGATTTTCTGGAGTCTACCTTCTTGAGTTCTTTATATATATTGGATATTATTCCCCTATCTGATTTAGGATAGGTAAAGATGCTTTCCCAATCTGTTGGTGGCCTTTTTGTCTTATTGACAGTATCTTTTGCCTTACAGAAGCTTTGCAACATTATGAGGTCACATTTGTCAATTCTTGATCTCATAGCACAAGCCATTGCTGTTCTATTCAGGAATTTTTCCCCAGTACCCATATCTTTGAGGGTTTTCCCCACTTTCTCCTCTATAAGTTTCAGTGTCTCTGAAGTTTCAAGCACTTAGACTTGACCTTCCTACTAGGAGATAAGAATGGATCAATTCTCATTCTTCTACATGATAACTGCGAGTTGTGCCAGCACCATTCCTTGAAAATGCTATCATTTTTCCACTGGATGGTTTTAGCTCCCTTGTCAAAGATCAGGTGAGGATAGGTGTGTGGATTCATTTCTTGGTCTTCAATACTATTCCATTGGTCTACCTGTCTGTCGCTGTACCAGTACCATGCAGTTTTTATTACAATTGCTCTGTAATACAGCTTGAGGTCAGACATGGTGATTCCACCAGAGGTTTTTTTATTGTTGAGAAGAGTTTTTGCTATCCTAGGTTTTTTGTTATTCCAGATGAACTTGCAAATAACCCTATCTAACTCTGAAGAATTGAGTTGGAAGTTTGATGGGGATTGCATTGAATCTGTAGATTGCTTTAGCCAAGATAGCCATTTTTACTATATTGATCCTGCCAATACAAGAGCATGGGAGATCTTTCCATCTTCTGAGATCTTCTTCAATTTCTTTCTTCAGAGACTTGAAGTTCTTGTCATACAGATCTTTCACTTCCTTAGTTAGAGTCACACCAAGATATTTTATATTGTTTGTGTGACTATTGTGAAGGGTGTTGTTTCCCTAATTTCTTTCCCAGCCAATTTATCCTTTGTATAGAGAAAGGCCATTGATTTGTTAGAGTTAATTTTATATCCATCTACTTCACTGAAGCTGGTTATCAGGTTTAGGATTTCTCTGGTGGAGTTTTTAGGATCACTCATATATACTATCATATCATCTGCAAACAGTGGTATTTTAACTTCTTCCTTTCCGATTTGTATCCCCTTGATCTCCTTTTGTTGTCGAATTGCTCTGGCTAGGACGTCAACTAATATATTGAATAGGTAGGGAGAAAGTGGGCAGCCTTGTCTAGTCCCTGATTTTAATGGGATTGCTTCCAGCTTCTCTCCATTCAGTTTGATGTTGGCTACTGGTTTGCTGTAGATTGCTTTTATTATGTTTAGGTATGGGCCTTGGATTCCTGATCTTTCTAATACTTTTATCATGAAAGGGTGTTGGATTTTGTCAAAGGCTTTCTCAGCATCTAAAGAAATGATCATGTGGTTTTATCTTTGAGTTTGTTTATATAGTGGATTACATTGATGGATTTCTGTATATTAAACCATCCCTGCATCCCTGGGATGAAGCCTACTTGGTCAGTATGGATGATCGTTTTGATGTGTTCTTGGATTCGGTTGGCGAGAATTTTGTTGAGAATTTTTGCATCGATATTCTTAAGGGAAATTGGTCTGAAGTTCTCTATCTTTTTTGTGTCTTTATGTGGTTTAGGTATCAGAGTAATTGTGGCTTCATAGAATGAATTGGGTAGCATACCTTCACTTTCTATTCTGTTGAATAGTTTGAAGAGAACTGGAATAAGGTCCTCTTTGAAGGTCTGATAGAACTCTATGCTAAACCCATCTGTTCTTTGGCTCTTTTTGCTTGGGAGACTATTAATGACTGCTTCTATTTCTTTAGGAGGTATAGGACTGTTTAGGTCATTAATCTGATCTTGATTTAACTTTGGTACTTGCTTTCTGTCTAGAAATTTGTCCATTTCATCCAGATTTTCCAATTTTTTTGAATATAGCCTTTCGTAAAAGGATCAGATGGTGTTTTGGATTTCCTCAGGATCTGTTGTTATGTCTCCCTTTTCATTTCTGATTTTGTTAATTAGAATGCTGTCCCTGTGCCCTCTAGTGAGTCTGGCTAAGTGGTTATCTATCTTGTTGACTTTCTCAAAGAACCAACTCCTGGTTTGATTGATTCTTTGAATGGTTCTTTTTGTTTCCACATGGTTGATTTCACCTCTGAGTTTGATTATTACCTGCCATCTACTCCTCTTGGTTGAATTTGCTTCCATTTGTTCTAGAGCTTTTAGGTGTGCGGTCAAGCTGCTAGTGTATGCTCTCTCCAGTTTCTTTTTGGAGGAACTCAGAGCTATGAGTTTTCCTCTTAGGAATGCTTTTATTGTATCCCATAAGTTTGGGTATGTTGTGCCTTCATTATCATTAAACTCTAGAAAGTGTTTAATTTCTTTTTTATTTCTTCTTTGACCAAGGTATCATTGATTAGAGTGTTGTTCACTTTCCATGTGAATGTTGGCAATCTGTTATTTATGTTGTTATTGAAGATCCACATTAGGCCATGGTGATCTGATAGGATGCATGGGATAATTTCTATATTTTTTTATCTGCTGAGGCCTGTTTTGTGGCCAATTATATGGTCAGTTTTTTGAGAAGGTACCATGAGGTGCTGAAAAGAAGGTATATCCTTTTTTTTAGGATAAAATATTCTCTAGATATCTGTTAAATCCATTTGTTTCATAGCTTCTGTTAGTTTCACTGTGTCTCTGTTTAGTTTCTGTTTACAGGATCTGTCCATTAATAAGAGTGGAGTGTTGAAGTCTCCCACTATTATTGTGTGAGGTGCAATGTGTACTTTGAG
This sequence comes from Mus minutoides, assembly GCA_902729485.2. Classification (NCBI taxonomy): domain Eukaryota; kingdom Metazoa; phylum Chordata; class Mammalia; order Rodentia; family Muridae; genus Mus; species Mus minutoides. The sequence goes on along the minus strand of CACVCL010019396.1, from coordinate 26,255 downwards.
CTTTATTAAAGTTTCTTTAATGAATGTGGCTGCCTTTGCATTCAGAGCATAGATATTCAGAATTGAAAGTTCCTTTTGGAAGATTTTACTTTTGATGAATATGAAGTGCCCCTCCTTGTCTTTTTTGATAACTTTGGGTTGAAAGTCAATTTTATTCGATATTAGAATAGCTACCCCAGCTTTTTTCTTCAGACTGTTTGCTTGGAAAATTGTTTTTCAGCCTTTCACTCTGAGGTAGTGTCTGTTTTTTTCCTGAGGTGTGTTTCCTGTAGGCAGCAAAATGTTGGGTCACATTTGTGAAGCTAGTCTGTTAGTCTATGTCTTTTTATTGGGGAATTGAGTCCATTGATATTGAGACATATTAAAGAAAAGTAATTGTTCCTTCCTACCAATTTTGTTGTTAGAGGTGGGATTCTGTTCTTGGGGCTGTCTTCTTTTATATTTGTTGAAGGATTACTTTCTTGCTTTTTCTAGGGCATGGTTTCGGTTTTCTGTTATTATCCTTTGAAGGACTGAATTTGTGGAAAGATATTTTGTGAATTTGATTTTGTCATGGAATACTCTGCTTTCTCCATCTATGGTAATTGACAGTTTTGCTGGGTATAGTAACCTGAGCTGGCATTTGTGTTCTCTTAGTGTCTGCATAATATCTATCCAGGATCTTCTGGCTTTCATAGTCTCTGGTGAGAAGTCTGGAGTAATTCTAATAGGCCTGCTTTTATATGTTACTTGATCTTTTTCCCTTACTGCTTTTAATTTTCTGTCTTTATTTAGTGCATTTGTTGTTCTGATTATTATGTGTCAGGAGGAATTTCTTTTCTGGTCCAGTCTGTTTGGAGTTCTGTAGGCTTCTTGAATGTTTATCGGTATCTCTTTCTTTAGGTATAGAAAGTTTTTTTCTATAATTTTGTTGAAGATATTTGCTGGCCCTTTAAGTTGAAAATCTTCATTCTCATTTACTCCTATTATCCGAAGGTTTGGTCTTCTCATTGTGTCCTGGATTTCCTGGATATTCTGAGTTAGGATCTTTTTGCATTTTGCGTTTTCTTTGATTGTTGAGCCCATGTTCTCTATGGAATCTTCTGCACCTGAGATTCTCTCTTCCATCTCTTGCATTCTGTTGCTGATGCTTGTATCTATGGTTCCTGATTTCTTTCCTAAGGTTTCTATCTCCAAGGTTATCTCCTTTTGGGTTTTCTTTATTGTTTCTAGTTCCATTTTTAAGTCCTAGATTGTTTTCTTCAATTCCATCTCCCATTTGGTATTGTTTTCCTGAATCTCTCTAAGGGATTTTTGTGTTTCCTCTTTAAATGCTTCTAGTTGTTTACCTGTGTCTTCNTTGGTGGGAGAATTTTGTTCTGGTGATGTCAAGTAACCCTTATTTCTGTTTCTTCTGTTCTTAAGCTTGCCTCCTGCAATCTGATTATCTCAGGTGCTTGCTGTCCTCAATATAACTGATTGGAGCCTGTCCTTCTTATAATCCCAGTTGATTCTGGACTCCTCTGAGTCCAGCTTATACTGTGATCCTTTGATTGTGGACTCCTGTGAACCACTGGTCCCAAGCTCATGTGGGGAGTCCTCTAGGGCTGGTTGGGGAGTGCACAAACTGTGTTCCCAAGGAAACCAGGTGCACTGGCAGGACCAGAAGGGACCTCCTCCTGTGTCATTTATCATGCAGATATGGTATGGTTTAAATGGTTTAAATAGCTCTCTTACTAAATTAATTTTGAAATTCATTTGCCACTGAGAACAGAGTAACAGAAACCAGGGCTATGAAGGAAGCTCTGATAAAACACAATGGCCAAGAGCAACTTGAGATGAACTGGGTTTATGTAAGTTTATGTTTCCAGATCACATTCTACCAAGAAAGGACGTTAGGCAAGAACATGGAAGCAAAAACTGAAACAGAATGTATGAAGGAACACTGATTACTGTCTTGCTCTTCATGGCTTGCTCAGTCTATTTTTGTATAGCCCTAAAAGCCACCAGCCCAGAGTTGACAATGCCACAATTGAGCTGGTTCCTCCTCTATGTCCGTTTTCAAACAAAACGTGCCCTGTAGGCTTGCCTATAGGCCAAGCCTGTGGTGGTATTTGCTCTGTTGATGTTTCCTCTTTCCAAATGATTCTAGCTTGTGTCTGATTAGCATAAAAGTAGCCAGAATATAAAGAAATTTTAACAACAGAGCAAAAGAGTATAATATAGATGAAGAGGGATGAAAGATAAATAACACTAGTAGTTAAAAAAGCTATACAGAAATATATTATCTTAAATTCAGTATAAAATTACATATATAAGTGTATGTGATACACACATATATGGACTGATTGATAGGTATAAATATATATGCATACATAAAATAAAGTCATACGCACACGCAATTGAGGTATCAATGTTCCCCCCAAGAGTATTAAATAACAAAATCCAGTGTCAAGTGGTTAGTTAGAGGCATTCAAATTACCCTCTAAACAACATAGATGATTTTCAGCATGCTTGGCTGCCTCTCAGAACTTGAAGGTAAGACCTTATTTATTCCTGAAGATACTACATGTTTCAGGCATAGTACTTAGAGAAACCAAGCTGGAACTTACTGGAAGCGTCCTCCCTGATGAGTAGATCTCATGGTATCTGAAAGCCACACAAGCTGCCAAGGGAAATAAAGAATTAAAAATACTACCAAACTACATATCACACAAATCACAATTACTAGCATATCAAAATATACCCATAGGATCAATAGTGGCACCAAAATCTTATAGTAACTAACAGATGTCTAATTGAGATTAAGACCACTCAATAAAAGAGAATCCAGTAGGGACATGGTAGTGCAAACCCTTAATCCCAGCACTCAGGAGGCAGAAGCAGTTGGATCTCTCAGTTCAAGGTCAGCCTGGTCTACAGAGTGAGTTCCAGGACAGTCAGGGCTACACAGAAAATCCTATCTCAAAAACAAACAAACAAACAAACAAACAAAAAAACAAAAAAACAGAGAGAAGAGGGGAATATAAAAGAGAATATAAACGAATCTATTACTGGTAAATATACTGCTTGTGACTGATGAGGTCATGAACCCTAAAGGACATTGTACTGTGGCTGCTTTTTAAAAAAACTTATTCTTTGCCCACAAATGAGGATATATCTCATCCCTCATCTACAAAGCTTCTCTTTTGAACAGATTAAGACTAATGTACAAAACCATAACTGATCAAATTGCACAAAACAAGAGATCATGGGTGGCACACAACAGCTGACACATATATATAACACAACTCCGAAACGTAAGGTTTATGGATCGTTGCAGAAAAAGCAACAGAAAGACTATAAAGCCATCTACTGCAAGATACTGTCTTCTATATATGAAACTGCATGCATGAAATCTCAGAAGTAGTCACCCAAATAAGAACTGAGTAACCTGGGCTGGTGAGATGGCTCAGCGGGTAAGAGCACCCAACTGCTCTTCCGAAGGTGATAAGTTCAAATCCCAGCAACCACATGGTGGCTCACAACCATCCGTAAAGAGATCTGGCTCCCTCTTCTGGAGTATCTGAGGACAGCTACAGTGTACTTACATATAATAAAATAAAATAAATCTTTAAAAAAAAAAAGAACTGAGTAACAATATCACTAGTTGACATGTCAATGCAGACAGGGAGAATCTTACAGGTCCCTACTGCTAGACAAGGAGCTACTAACAATTAATGGGTGTTGCTCTGTGGAAATTAGTTTCTTCTAAGGAAGAGTCCCTTGATTATCCAATCCCAATAGCTAGCTATAAACATATCTACATAGATGCAAAACTAAATAACCTCACCAGGTTACACATAAACACATACATGTCTGTAATTTATAGTATATGTAATTATACATACATATACACATATGCATTTCTAAAGAAGAGGTAATGAATTTGAAAGGAAGTGGGTGGTTTTTGGGTGGATTTGGAGGTGGGAAAAGAGAAATGATATGATAACTGTTCGGATGTAGGAAGTTCGCAAAAAATATATAAATTAAAACAAAATTGGAAATGTCTCACTGCCTCACAATATGCATATCGTAGATAACAAAAGATGGATATTTCAAGTTCATATACCTACCTTGAATATACCTTTGATTGGGATGAACAGCAAGCTTCAATGGGAAAACATGTGCTTTCTTTTGTTGACGCTGGTAAACTGAATAAATTAAAGGAAAGAGAACTGTCCTAGTGCTTCCTCTTCTCTTTTCCCAAAAATATGAAATGAATAATTTCTCAATGATATGGCCATATACACCAGAGAGAAAGAGAAAGGAAAGAGAGAAAGAGAGAGAGAAAGAGAGAGAGAGAGAGACTAACCCAAGACACTAGAAATCCATTCTTACATTTTATTAGACAATACTCGTCAGAAATTTCTTCCAATTTCTTGATTGAGAATGTTTCAAAGCATAGTATAATTTTTTTCTTTTATTTTGCACATAATGCAGATGAAAAATTAATCATAACCTTCAAATTCCTCCCAATGTGCCCTTAAGACAGGGCTTAGTCCTGTGCTTGTTTTCCTTCACAGTGTCATGCATACCACGAGCAGAATCCCTACAAAGTACCATTATTCTATCTGCTTCTTCATTAACAGCCAGAATCATTACTGAGATGCATTTTCCTTTGGTGCTTACATTTTCCAGAAGAAAAACTGTCTTCAATATAACTCGAAACAGAGAATGATTAAAGTTTAAATTCATTAGGCACACAATAAATGTTTATTGAATTTAGCTTGAAGTGCCATGAATTTTTCTATTTTAGACTTCATTATGATTTATATTCTATTTCATTTATTATGAGAAAACATTTCTATATTCCAAAAGCTTTGTTATATGTGATTTTTTTCTCTATTGAATAATTCTTTATTCCCTGATATTATGTATAATAATTCAAACTAAAGCAGTCTTACTCTGTTTCTTTTTCATGCAACAAAGAATTGTATTAAACTTCATTTCCTTTAATAGTGATTCTTAGTACCTACCTGAACATTGTGATGATTGATGGACCTTTGAATGAGACACTTGAAATTCTTCATTGTTCTTTGGAGAAGAAAAGAGAACGGTAAATGGAAGATAGTGGTATTATGTTTCTAGACAACCTACAATAACTCCTTAAAGGACCCTTTTGTCCTTTTGTCTTTGTAAGAAAATTATGAGTAAACATGAACGTGGTGGAATATGAATCCAGTTTAATAAGAACACACTCATTTCTATTTGTTACAGAAGGTAGGCTTACCATTGTCCATTCAATAACAATTAAATGAGGCATAACAAGACCAACTAATTTCAAATTAAGATACAGCAGTTTAACAGTATGCTTCAGTCGGTGGCTATTTCATAGGAGCTATCACCCAAAGGAGAAAATACTGTCTCCCTAAAACTAAAGGCTATAAAACTCTTTTGCCCAGAAATGAGAGTGGGTTCTTTGTTTGTTTGTTTTGGGGGGTTGTTTTGTTTTGTTTTGTTTTTGGTAAACTCATTATCACTGCCCTTATTGATTCTCTTGTACTTATTTCTCTGTCATTTCTTTGTGGTATATGACTAAACTTGACATCAAGAACTTTGAGTCTTGGTGCTTTCCCATCATTTAGCAGTTAAGTAACATGACAGATCAAAACACCTATAGAGCTATTTCTTGAAGTAGATGGCCACATAAAAATTATGGGTGGAATTATGGAAAAGAATTGGAAAATCCAAGAGACATTGGATGCAAAACAAGGGCTTAGACAGAAGACCCCAGAAGTAATTAATCAGAAAGGCTCAGTATGTATGAAAGGCAAGTGCGGGACTCCACAACATGCAGATGTGTTGTATGAACAGAGAGAGGGACTGGCATCTGTATGGCATACAAACTCGAAGAAGCCCTTCATATTCTTTAGCATGTACTGAGAGTGCTGTAGCAGGAAACCAGCTTTAAAGATCTTGTTTGGGTTTTTTTTTTTTTTTAACCTGGAAGTCTAGGACCCCAGAATGTCCCTGTCCTTAGAAATCTATCACAAACCCAAATCAGCTGCCTTGAGAGCCAATTTGGATCCAGGAGAGAGCTTGTAAAATCAAAGACTAGAGAAGCCAATGGTAGAAGAGGACCTGTGATCCATAAGGATATGAAAGTCACGTTCCCTTAAGAAAAACCACAGCTCGGGAAGCTCAAGGGCACCAAATTCAACACTCAGTAGGAATATGTGGTGACACATAGGAACTATTGTGAGGACCTCAGAGATAAGGGACATAAGTGTTCCCAGAATATACTGCTGACATCCATCACTGAAGATGCTTCAGCCTCACATTAGCTTTCTGCCCTCTAAACAGGCTCCACATATGGTACAAGGAACCCTAATGAATTTGGACAAGCAATGCCAGGCCTGCCGTAGGAGTACAGAGTCAAAAACCACAAGAATGGACTGTGCATGGCATCGTGTTCTAGTCACCAGAATGAATTGGGTACACTGTTCTGTGCTTGTTTATATTACTGAGTTAGACAGTAATATAAACAGTAATATATTACAGCAGTTAAATAAGCATTTCAGGGATTTGTTTGTTTATTTGTTTGTTTGTGTAGAAGGAAGTATTGCAATTATATCAGGTTTGGTTATGTACCTCAGTGGTTTTCTGGGAGTTCTATCAAAGGGAGGAACTGTTTCTGATGATTTTGTCTGTTTGGGGAACACTTGTTCTCCTACTGGGTTGCCTGTCCAGACTCAGTATGCAGGGAGATGCCTAATCTTATTGCAACTTTAATACGCAATGTTTGTTTGATAGCCCTGGGAAGCCTGCTCTTTCTGAAGAGAGAGAGGACTAGATAGGGATGGAGGGTGAGGGTAAGAAGAGGTTCAGGGGGGATAGAGGAGGTGGGGAGAAAAGGAGAGGAAAATGTGGGTGGGATATAATATCTGAGATAATAAAAAAAAAGGAAGTTGCTAAAAAAAAAAAAAAAAAAAAAAAAAAAAAAAAAAAAAAAAAAAAAAAAAAAAACAAATACAAGCAACAACAAAAGCAAAACGAACAAAAACCAAACACACACAAAGAGGAGTCTGATTTAGGTACCTAGAAATGAAGGAAGGAAACCTTCCAACCTGTTCTGCCTCCAAGGGATGCCCAACCTAGAGGTTATGGAAAGAATAGGGGTCAGTAGAGACTTTGATCATTACCCCTTGCCACCATAACCATACTGAATTAGAAAGGAAGCTAAGTTTGTTACCAAAATTCTTTCCTCTGCCTCTTCAGGTTGCATAGCTACCTTTTGTTTTCTTTACCTGAAGGACCAGACACTGAACCCTGGCCCTTGTGTAGGTGTGTCCTCTACCACTGAAGTATATCCTTCAGTCCCTTTTCATTGCTTTGAGAGAAGGGCTAGCCAAGTTTCCCAGGTCTGCCTTAAACTCACCATGAAGCCTAGGCAGACCTCAAATTCCAGAACATCAAGGATAACAAGCTGGTACCTTTATGCTTGGCTTTCTTCCTTTCTTCCTTTCTTCCTTTCTTCCTTTCTTCCTTCCTTCCTTCCTTCCTTCCTTCCTTTCTTTCTTTCTTTCTTCCTTCCTTTCTTTCTTTCTTTCCTTCTTTCTTTCTTTTCTTTATTTTTTCTTTCTTCTCTTCATCTTTTTTGTTTATTAGTTTTTATTTTACTTTTTTGTCTCTTCTAATAATTTGCTTTATTTATTTTATTTTGCTTTGCTTTCTTTACTTTCACCTCTCTTTCTTTCTCCCTCATTCTCTCCCTCCAATTTCCTCTTATTCCTCCTTTTCAATGTATGAATTGACCATTTCCTAGAGTATGGTCTTATACTATTTTTACCTCTTTTCTCCTTCTGTTAGTATGTGGCTATTTGTGTCTTTTGTCTTGACATTACTATATCTCATGCCTCTTTCTTTGTTCTGTGTCAGAGAAGCTTAGACTAGCCTTGGACACTCAGAAATTTTATAAATAATATTTTAGGTAGCAAAGAAAATACAAACATCTAAAATATATATATATATATATATATATATATATATATATATATATATATATATTACTTTTTAATTATGTGTATGCATCTGTTTCTGTGTATGGAGACATATATTTGAGTGCAGCTCCTACAGAAGCCAAAAGAGAGCATAGCATCTGTTGGAGGTGGAGTTCCAGGCAGTTTTGAGCCTCCTAAGAGGAACTCTTGTAACCAAACTTGAATCTCAACTAGAGCAGTATGTGTTCCTAAGCACTGAACCATCACCCCAGCCCAGTGGATGATGATGATGATGATGATGATGATGATGATGATAGTGGTGGTGGTGGTAGTGGTAGTGTTAGGTAGTCATAGAGGTAGTGATGGTGGTGGTGGTGATGATGATGGTGACTTTTAATGACCCGTGAACTCTCCTTTCTCAAATTCATGGTTTTTTTTTTCTTGACTTTTGAACATATAATAATCTAAAACAGAAATTACAGAAAATAAACACCACAAGAAGGTTAAACAACACATGTTTTGACAAGTAGTGATCACTGAAAAGGTGTCTAGGTGAAAAAAGTGGTTAAACATACAATGTATCAAATGAAAGATCAACATAACATACTAGAATACAAAAGTTTTGCTGAGTGAAGTTTATAGATCTGGGCACAAATATATATATATCTCCAAGCGATGAGCTATGATTCTTCTCAATGCCTTAGGAAAATGAGAACAGAAATCAGTAAAAGGAAAGAAATAACAGCAGAAGCAAATCAAGGCTGTACTCCTATCCCACACCACCTCAGCAAGGGTGTCTAAATGATTCTAAATAGTTGTAGATTCATAAAAAGTCATGGTAGGAGGCAAACTAAAAGGGACTCAACACACTGATGGGGAGGACAAATTGGCACTGTCACTGTGAATGTCAACATGAAGATTCCACAAAGCCAAAACCCACAGTATTAAAATATCAAGTATACCTCTCTTGGTTATATACCTGAAGAAATTAAGATCATCAAATAATTACATTATAGATATTGAATGAACAGTAGTAGTGGTAGTAGTAGTAGTAGTAGTAGTAGTAGTAGTAGTAGTAGCAGTTGCAGCAGTAGTAGTAGTATGTAGAAATACATTGTATAAATTGAGTAAATATATTATAAATAAATAATATGTATAAATATCGCAAGCATATCAAAAACAAAGAGATTCAAACAATATGTGGAACCACAAAAAGTTCCCATTAGTTATCTATTCCACATAATATTTCAAACTGTTCAAATACAAGAAATATTTATGTACTCATGGCTATTGTGTCAAGAATCACACTAGCCAAATTATAATACCAAATGAAGAAGTAACTGCAGAAAAACATAAAGGGAACATGGCAAATATATACTATAGAACATTTTCATTAATAAAATTAAATAATGTCATTCACAGGAAACTGAAGGTAATTGTAATAGGAAAACAAGCCAGAAACAGGACAAGAATCACATTTTCTCCTATATGTGCAAACTAAAAATACCTAAATGCACTTTACTTAATAAATAAATAAATATTACTTAAAAGCCTAGTAGGGAGTAGTAAGAAGATTGCATGGGCAAGGGGGAGCAGATGAGCTGGGTTCCATCAAAGCACAGTAAGAATATGTACAACGCACAATGACACCTGCTAACCCATGCTTCTCATCACTTAATAGTTACACTGAAATTTTGATCACAAACACTAAAAACCATAAGCTGGAAGAGTCTTGAAAAAATGAGGGTTCTTAAGCACCACTGCTCAGAATCTAACTTAGAATGGCCATTATGAAAAATAATATTGTAGAATAGTATGCCTCAAAATTCTTAAAACCATTGTGCCAGCAATATTACTGCTGGGTATATGCATAAAGGAAATGAAAGCATCCCAAAAACTGAGAATTTTGGCTGTCTTAGATTAATTCTCTTATAGCATTATTATGATGATGATGATTAATTATGATTATTATTATTTCAGTCCTCATGGTGTATTTATTGCAAATTTGATTGTCTCCTTGTATACAAAAGTTATTTTGAGAAATTTCGTGTTTGTTGGTTGTTGTTGCTATTGGTTTTCAGGCGCTCAAGAACATAACTTTAACTTATTGGTAGCAAACATGAATTGTCTCTTTCAGAGTTCAGAGAGTTCATTTTTCTATTTCCCAGATCCTCACATTTATATGAGAATAAACCACTTCTTTATTTTTGCGGGGGGGGGGGGGGGAAGGGGGTTGAGACAGGGTTTCTCTATGTATAGCTGGCTGTCCTGGAACTCACTTTGTAGACCAGGCTGGCCTCGAACTCAGAAATCCATCTGCCTCTGCCTTCCAAGTGCTGAATAAACCACTTCTAACCTCTTATAACCAGTGATCCCAGTTCTGGAATCATGCTTAGCATAACAACTGTCCACACGAAATTAGAGCAGGCAAGCCCGGTTTCCTTAAAGAAACTTACAGCCTCTAAACCACCAATTGCCAGTGCCTTACAGTTCCTATCAGGTTTCAAGTCTTGAAGAGACATGTTTCCTTACTCAGCACCCGATGCAACCACCTGAGTCTTTCTGTTCCTGGGCCAATAACAATCTGGCTTATGTATTAGGTCTTGCCCCACAGTTTTTCTCCATATGCATTACTACTCTTTTGCCTTGTAAGAAAGACCCTGTAAAGACCAGCTAATTCTGTCATTATCCTTTTACAGTGAAATGAAGTTATTAACACACAATGCCGAAGTACTAATGCCACTACCAAAACTCAAACCATGTAGCTGACCAGCACAGTGCTTTTTCTAGAAATAGTGGCTTATCTAAATTAGCCCATGACTCCCTTAGTTCAACATTGGATGGCAGAAATTGATAACAGGATACACCTTTATCGGAGAACTGGAATTGAAATCCCCCTGCACTTGGCATGTGCATCTTTAACACACATGATGTCAATGTACAGAGTCATGATTTTAAACATACTTTAATGTTAATAATAGGAAGAAATAATGGCAAATTTATATTTTCCAAGATAACATTTTAAAAAGCTACAATAGTATGATATATCAGGATTGCCTTTCATCTACAAAATTTAATATTCAAGAGAAAAGAGCCAAGTCCAGCCAAAATATTTATTTAGTACAAATATATAATAGAAGTAATCACTTCAGACAGATCATTTTAATCAATGAAAATTCCCAACATATCACTTTAAGCTATAAGCAAACTTGTGCGTGTTTCCACAATGTTACCCATGTAGTTTACCCAACAGATTCATTACTTATAGCAACAGGCCATGAGGTGTCATAAACTTTAACTTATCCTATCCCTTCAGATATCTTAGGTGTGACCTATAGGTCACCAGTTTCAGTGTTTTCTAGCATGTTTAAACCCATTCAGATTTAAAGATTAGAATCATTTGGATTGGGCTTCTGCAACCAGATTACTTTATGATAGATTGCTATGTGCAGTAAAGTCTGAGGATGTCGACATAAGGAGAATACATGTGGCAAAAATAAAAGCCTCTGTAAAGAGGTTACTTGTAACACACACTGCACAGTATTCAAGACTAGAAGTTCCCAGAGGCAAGGAGACAGATGGCAAAATGAGTCTGGGAATCCCTTGAAATCTCATAATGTAATGGGTTAGAAACTTCACCATGTGATAGCTGTGGAGATGGCACATTTTAAAATTAATGGCCTAATTGCTGCATTTACACACTAAGAAAAATAATAATCCATCTCTAACGTGGTTGTGAGAATAAGAAATTTAACACACTAAATTCCACTTTGTCATTCCGAGTGTATGGATTTCAAGCCAGTAAGTAAAATCTCTTACTGTCATTCCTGTGGCCTGAAGCTGCCTGTGCCTCTCCTGGATTTTCCTCTTTGCCATCAATGTCAGGGTGAGGCACAGACTTCCTCTACTATGGTTCTGAATCCCATCCACTTCCACCCAACTTGAAACATACTGGTTTTCCTTCCTTTCTTCCTCGACTTTCCATTATGCCGTGGTTTCTTCCCTCGTCACTGGAAGCATCCTTAAAGTTAGCTCAAATGAGACTATCCCTTTGTATCCATGTGCTGATATTTACTCCCTTTGCCATGCAAGCCAAACTACCTATCAGCCTTCAATTTCACCATCCATAAAAACTGAATTACTAGTAGCACTTCAAAGGCTTTCTGAGAGTCATAAACATATATAAAGAAATGCAGTAGTTAACCTTATGGGTCTATATGGCTAGCTCACATACTCTGATATGTACTTGTTCACCAGTTTCAACATAGTTATCTTTAAATATGATTAACATTTAAGTCAATTGTTACTTTACGGAAAGTAGATTACTGTACATGATACAGGTAGGCCTCTCCTCAGGAAAAGGCCAAAAGAGAAAAACACTGAAGAGTATCTCCTGCCACAAAGGAAAAATCAATTCTTTCCTGTGTCTCCAGCTTGTCCCTGGTCTTGCAGACCTCAGAATTGTTAACCCCTATAATCCTACGAGCCAATTTCCTAACATCTCAGTTTTTCTTCTTAGACATCCATGTTTATAGTGACACTGTGCACAGTAGTTGAGAAAAGGAGCCAGCCCAAATGTCTATGAACTGATGGGTTGATAATGGGAATATGAGGTGCATATAAAGAATGGGATTTTATCCACCCATAAAGAAAAATGAAATCCTGACATCTGCAGGAAATGGGTGGAACTGGAAATGGTTATATTAAGTGAAGTAAGACAGACTCAAACACTGTACATATTTCTTCTGCACGTGCTTGCACATGTGTGTTTGTGTGTGTGTGTGTGTGTGTGTGTGTGTGTGTGTGTGTGTGTGTTTCTCAGAAAACTAAACACTAGACCACAGAAAAGAAAGAAGTGATTTTAAGGGGAAGGAGAAAAAAATGAGGGTAATGTAATACATGTGTCATGAAAGCAGAAGGGGAGAGAGTGAGACCAGGATGACTTTGGGAGAGAGACAAGAGTAGGGGGAGGGGGTGTGAGAAAAGTGAATCACTAAAAAAAACAAAACAAAACAAAACAAAACAAAAACAGGTATGCATTAAAAGTGCTATAATGAAGAGGCAGGCAGATTTCTGAGTTTGAGGCCAGCCTGGTCTACAGAGTGAGTTCCAGGACATCCAGGGCTACACAGAGAAACCCTGTCTTGGAAAACAAAACAACAACAACAACAACAAACAAAAACAAAAAAACAAACAAAAAAACAAAAGAAAAAAAGTGCTATAATGAAACCTCTACTTATCTGATATCATTTCAACTAACAGCCTTGCTCCTCCCTCCCTCCCTCCCTCCCTCATTCCCTCCTTCCTCACACTTTCTCTCTCTGGCTGTACTACTCTACTACTCCAGATAATGCTTATCTAAATCAGGCAGCACCAAATCCTACTCAGCTTTCTGGAGAAGTTGTGGTCTTAAAGTACTATAGAGCTTGGCTCCCTATTTCATTCCCCTCAAGAAACAAGTTATTCTGGAATTCACCTTTCAGCCACCACTTTTAATGGTACCAGAAAGGCACTTGTGGAGTCAGAGGGATTCCTTGAATTAGAATTCTGTTGCTAGCACCTACATGAAGTCCCTAGAGATTTTTTTTTTCTTGGTCAGAAATATATAAGGAAATAATCTAGAGCTAAAAGGACCAGTTTGGATGTCTGCCACGAATATGCAACATTACAAAAAAAAAAAAAAAAAAAAAAAAAAAAAAAAAAAAAAAAAAGCAATAACACTTGATGGGTGATGGGGAAGCTTTTCAAACCCAGAACCATTGTCAGATGCAAACCCACAAAACTCATGAAGGACTTTTTCCATTGCTTGGTTCTTCTGACATTATTAAACAGAATGTTTACTTCAGCATTGAGCCATGAGTGAGGTTTAAATCATGATTGCAGATACCCATATCAGTGGTTTTAATACATTGGCAATTTGTTGTTAATGAAAGAAAATCTGGCACATTGGAAGCACTTAGCTTATAACTAATGTTTTGAAGAATAAATTAGTTAGTGTATGTAATAAAACATTTAGCACACCAGAACATGATAATCATAGATTTTACATGGGCATTTCTACATCTTCCGGGGCCAAAAACTTTATTCAAGCTATTTGAGTTCTTCATTTCTATATTCCCTGAGCCAAACACACTTGATAACTGAATGAATGAATGAATGAATGAATGAATGAAAGCATAGTTGAACAAAAAATGGGCAGTATAAAGAAGTAACACTTTAAAATCCCATACATACACACACACACATACACACACACACACACACACACACACACACACACACACACACACGTATATATGTTTACTATATAGCTTAGCCAAGAGCTTGCCTTGCCAGCTGAATGACCTAACTTCAATCCTTAGAACTCCCATAAAAAGGCAAGCATGCTGGTGTATACTTCCAGTATCAGGGCTGAGAAAGTGGAGACAACCAGGATCCTCAAGGACCAACACATGAGGACCAAACCTCTGCCCTCCCTACATAGTACACAAATATACAAGTGTGCATGCACACACACAAGCAAGCACACACACACACACACAAACACACATACACACACAATGTATACATGTCACATGCACACAAATTAGCCAGTACAAACATGCATTCCACGTCACTTGACAGAAACACAGACACACATCTATTCAGTAGTAGTCTAGATAACACCTTATTTTCCCATTCATTGAGTGAGCAAATTGAGAAGGGAAGAGTTTGAAGAGCAACCATATTAATTGTGTTTGAGAAAGCAGCCCGTGTACTATGGTTAAAAAGGAACTACAGATGTACTGTGGGGGTAGACAGCTCAGAATAGGAATCATAGTGCAGGTGGAGCTAAATAGTGAGAGAAGACTTTGAGACTGTTGAAAGGGATTAAGAATATTTTGATGGGGAAAAAATAGATCCTGCTGAAACAAATGGCAGAAAACTTTATAACACCTGAGCTTTTATCAGAAGACCATGAGGAGGGGAGATTGGCCAACTGAGGGGCCATGTGGCTAGTTGGGCTCCTCACCTTACCACAGAAACTGGGAAGTAGGGGGGGTGGGCTGTATGCCCTGATTTTGTTTCAAAAGAATGGTTCACCTGTCCTTGAGAAAGACATTTCCGAGTTGTAAGACTGGATGGGGGTGGGGGGGAGATGTTACATCTCAAACAGGCAGAGAAAATGCCTTGCAAATGCTTTTGTAAATGCTGTCAGCAAAAAGAGGTCAGAGTAAGAATGTTATTGAAAATTTAACAAAGTCAAGAAAAACATTAAGGTCATCTTGGTCAGTGACTTCTTTATGTATACACTTTTTCCTTCATTCAAACTATTTGATCTCTTCCCCCAGCATTGCTCAGTCTGCATTACCTAAAACTTCATATGCTAAATCTTACTAGGTTGTTATTTTCTTTGCTTTATCTACAGCACTTGTTCCTATTGACTTAACATCTCTTGGATATATTCTACTCTCCTTAGATTGCCCCACAATGTAGATACTCAGTTTCCCTATATCCTTAGACGTTGCTTAAAGCTGCTCACTTATTTTTAATTTAGCCCCCTGACTACTTCTGTCACCTCCCTTTCTTTTACTTTTAACTAGTATACTCAGTTATACAATGATTTTTCTATCACCAAACACCCTTCTCACTATCCCAAAGCCAACACCACAACTTCTAAGACCAGAAAAATGCTGTGTTCACTAAACAGGAGATATCCACAGCAGTGTGTTAAATGGGTTCAGGAGTCTTAGGTAGCAAATACCATTTCTCTGTTTGTTTTCTGACAGTCTCAATTGCAGTTATTCAAGACAAAGAAAACTCACATATCAGAAATATATTTACTCTGTTGATAAAAGTTTTTATTGCTGCAGAAATTTCACTTTGTTAACACAACCAGTTTGAGAGTGCAGCCACCATCCCTATCCAGGCCCACTGTTTTATCTCTCTCCTGGGATGCTAGGAACAGCATTCAGGCCTCAGCTCCATTTGAATGACATAAGCATTTAAAACTCAACTGGCCTCAAGCTCAGTTTATAACTGTGGCCTGTACCTGCTAATCCCATGATGATCCCTCATCTTATAAATGACATTTCCATCACCTAGTCCTCATAGTCTCTTTCCTGTCACCCTCTATTCAATCCGTCACTGAGACCTGTCTGTTTCCTCACCAAAAGAGCTAGTCATTATTTCTCATCTTAATCCTTGCTGTCTGTCAATCTTTCACACTTCCGTCCTTATCATTTTTGATCTGGATTATTTCAGAAGCCATCTAACAAGGATCCCTATATCCCAAAATCCCTTACAGAAAACATCCTTTATATCGCTATCAAATTCTCACAAAACTCTGTCTCTCATCTTTGTTAGCTTCAAATCTTTCAATAGACATCTGGTACCTTCTTGATAAAGTCCAAATTCCTTATGATTGAATAAGGCCCTTCACAACTCTCAACCTGCTCCTCTAGTATTCCTCACCACTGTTATCCTCAAACTCCATATTCCCAAATTCCTCTCTGGGTTTCTCATCAGGTGACCTAATAAACTCTCATTAGCTCATGATGATCACATTTGACTCTTTGACAGCCACTACCATATTGAACAGCAATTGTTTCTTTCTGGCTGGACTGAAAGTACTTGAGTACCTGTTGCCTTTAGGATATATGTCCAGGTGAGTCTTATCAGCTATTGGATTATGGATGTGGAACAGAGAATGACAAGCTTTTCTGTTATAGTCTTTAAACTTTATAAGGTCACAGATGAGTGACAATAAACAACCATAGTCAAGGAGTTACTGAGCCAGTAAAAATATCTGCCTTTCCCAATGTCTTATCTAAGGCCCTGGCTAGGCTTGTGGTGATAAATCACTGGAAAAACTATAATACCTTCTGTTGTCTTCAAACTCTGCTAGGAAGTCCCTGTAAATATAAGTGAGTCAAATTCCAAGAAACATCCTACATAACAGTGTGGCCAGGCCTTGGGTATGCTTGTTTGTCTAATTTTGTCCAATATGGGGGGAAGCAAGTGAGTGATAACTTTGGAGGAATCCTGGAATCAAGTTGCCCCACCTGTAATGAGCTAGAGAAGGTGGGAGAAAGAGAGAGATTGGTCTAGGGTCGCCTTTGATCTCCCTTCATTCCCTAGTTCACATGCCTGGGCATGCCCTGTCTGTCAACAGGCAGAAACTAGTACAGTCTAGTTTGTCCCAGAGAAAGGCTACACTAAGTAGTGGAGTTTCTGCCCTTTATTCAGGGCTCAGTCCACAGTCCCTTCACCTTTCCCTTTTTAGAACTTGATAACCACAGAAGCTCCAAGAGGTACCAAAAGCCTCATTTATTGACTTCCCTGAATACAGGTATATGGTGGACACTGCTCTACTCCAGCCTCCCATGATCTAATAATCAATCACAGAGCTGAAGACAGAGCCAGATGCACAAAAGAGATACACTAAACAGGAGCCAAGATTTAACTAACTCATTCTGGTACCAATAAATATACCATTTCAGAGTCATTTACAGAAATCCCAGAGAAACAATTAGAATTAAATACTAATTCCAAGAGGAAAGAACCAGGGCACAATTACAATCAAGACTCAATGTTTAATGTCTGAGACCCAATAAAAAATCTGAGCTCCAAAGGACTTGGATGGCTCCACGTCTACAATTATTGCATCCACATCACACATAGCTTATCTCATAGACTCACATATGCTCTTCTCCAGAGCTACTACTGTCCTTGGTCATCATACTACAGCACCGGTATCTTAAAAATCAGTAGCAGATAGGTGCCTATTACACTTACCAAGTTTAGCTGCCTGCCTGAGATGTGGCTTTAGCATCTCTACATCACAGCCTCTGGGTACAGGCCCTGAGCTCATGCTTTCTAAAAGATTTCACTTCTATGACATTGGTCTATTCATAATCACAACTGATCTTTCAGCCTCAGCTAACTAGTGTCAATTGTCCCAGTAAAGCAAGGGTTATACATTAATGATTCTGGTCTCTTATTATTCACAGCTGATCCTTCAGTCCCGGCTGACTAGAAGCACAGATTACATGAAAAGCCCTGATAGAGTCTTGACAGGTGTCTGAGTCATTACAATCCAGACTTACTAGCCCATTATCAGTCATAGAAGACAGGCAGCTCACAAGTATGCCTCTGGTGCTTATTCTATTTAGTCCCCAGATAAGCAGGCTAGAGGTCTTTTGGGGAGACAACTCCTGATTATGCAAACTTTATATCCTGTGACTTAGCAATGAGTCCAATGACATCCAAAGTGAAATAAATGGTAATATACATGTCTTATAAGATTTTGTCAGAAGGTTCTCAGACATGTGCAAGGCCTGAAGTCAGACCACTGTTATTTCTAACCACTATGGCTATTTTTATTTGATTTTAAAAGTATTTATAATGGGAGCTAGCTATTCATATCCATACTCACAATCCTTGTTACATCTGACTATACAACCAGGAGGCCAAGGGTTCAAGATTGCAACAAGTAACACCCAAAACATAATAAGCAATTGCAAAGGGTATAGTCATAGTACTAGTATACATACCTTGGCAGTAAACAGAAGTTCTCCCATTAGAGTTAAGACCTGATCAACAGAAGGGAGACTTTGCCTGGTACTGCAAACCTGGCTCAGTATATATCAAGATAGATAGATAGATAGATAGATAGATAGATAGATAGATAGATAATTAAAATACTCAGTGATCATGAAGTCATAGTTGTTGAAAGATCTCCCAACCACAAATTTACTAAACAGCATGATCCTAAACAACAATCTATCAGCATTTGTCCTTATACGCATAGATAAGTATAGTCTTTACCTATCAGGAAGAAAATAACTTTTTGCAACAGAGACCTTTGTGGTGGTTTGAATATGCTTGACCCTGGATGTGGCACTATTGGGAGGTGTATTCTTTTTGGAGGAGGTATGTCACTATGCAAGCAGGGCTTTGAGGTAATATATATGCTCAAGTTCTGCCCTGTGTGAGACCCAGTAATCTTTTCCTGGTTACCTTCGGAACACAATATAGAATTATCAGAAACTCCAGCATCATACCTGTCTGGATGTTGCCATGCATCCCACATGATGATAATGGAGTGAACCTCTAAACCTGTTAGTCCAGCCCCAATTAAATGTTGTTTTTTTTATATATAAGAGTTGTCTTGGTCATGATGTCTTTTCACAGCCATGGAAACCCTATAAGGCCCCAATTAATGCAAAATAATATGCATTAAATAAGAGGCCATGAATTTGAGAAAGAATGAGGAGGAGTATGGGGTGGTATGGAGAGAGGAAAGGAAAGGGGAAATTTTGTAATGAAATTATAATATCAAAAAACAAAAGAAATTAAAGCAAGGGACAAAAAGATAAAGCTTAGTGAGAGAAGCCTAAAGCCATCCCTGACTAAAGAGGATGTATAGAATTGGGAGTAAAAGTGTTCATAATCTCAAAGATTATCAGGATAGACTGGACTGTAGTACAACTGGCAGACATCTGAGAGGACACCTTCAGCCACTAAGATAATATTGCCCTCAGTGAAATTCCTTGACTTTAAAGATAAAGCCATGGACAGGGCGAGTGTATGGTGTCTCATACTGCAAAGCAGCATCAATAGCAGTGAAATTATACCCACTTAACCCTGGAAGTGAGACTCAGATGAGAATCACTCCAGATGCTCAAAACATAGCAAGCAATCTGACTTCAGAGCCCCTTCTTCTCCTGACTCCTCAGGAATGAATACTTTCTGCTATTCCTAATATATCCATCTGTTGCCTCTGGGAGCTTTCCTAAAATTGCTTCCTTTATTGACAACACTTGGCCTAAAGTATGAAGTACTAAAGAAACATGGAACCTTTAACACCATACCAAGATCCATTCAGGAAGGAACCAGTTCATATTCTTCTCAGCCATGCCAGGTTCTTCTCAGAGCCATGGAGGCTTAGAAAGTCTTTGGGAGTTTTCTCCTACTCTGATGTTTACCACTAGAGACTACTACTTTGAATTTTTTAGATTGCATTTAGGAAATGCAGTGTGTAGAGAAAATATTAGGTGGTTTTTCTTTCTTAAATCCCATGGATTAAAGAGATCTCAGTGGGTAAGGACAGAGTCTACCAGAACCTTTGCTCATGAGTATACATTTGTATGGCAAAATAGGATATACTATATCTTTCAGATCTTCTCTATCTCCCTCTGTGTCCTCTAGAGACCTTATCAAGATGGCCATGGGGACTTGTATCCTCTCCTTCTTCATGAGTTGGCATAAAAGAACAAAAAACTTGTTCAGATACCATCATCTGAATAAAGCTCTGGCATAGAGTTCTCACTCACACTTTTAATCAAATTCATAATCATGTAAAATAGCATAATAAGCTCTTAGAGTGAATACTTTATCTGCAATGTAGAAAATATCGAATGTTTTGTTCCTCAGCCTTCTTAGGTCTTAGCAACTTAAGAGTGAAAACCCCAAGAGAGGGTGCCTTGGGTATGTCGAGGTACATGGAAAGCAGCAAGGAAGAAACAGAAAACAAACCTGGAGATGTTGGACAGAAGGAGAAGGCATTAAACCCCAGCAGAAACCTCAACTCTAGTGTTCCACCCAAGTAAGCTGTTACTGGCAGAAGTGTCTAGCACCTGGCCTTAGCCTGCTCCAAATTCAATGTTGTAGATGGAACCCACTCCCTTTTGAATATTTAGGCGAACATTCTACCCTTGAGCACCAATGTTCCTGGCATTCTCTTTCTAGTTTCCCACCAGCACAGAGACCTCTGGAGTTCAGTGTCTCCTGCAAAGTCAGCAGAGAGCTCTGAATGTTCAAACCTGGGACATCCAGGATAGGAAAGAAGTGTGTGTGTGTGTGTGTGTGTGTGTGTGTGTGTGTGTGTGTGTGTAAGGGGAATTTGTGATTCACCTCACAGTCCAAATAAGGCTGTTTCTACAAACCTAGCTATTGCCTTAGAGTTCAATTATGGTGACAACTCAGCAAGGCTAAACATTTGTACCTTGCCTATTGGGAGGTCCAAAGAAGAACCTAGTCAAGCCATTAAGATTCTGGACAACCAAAGAAACAAGCTGAAGTAGCCATTCTAATATCAAATAAAATTGACTTCCAACAAAAAGTTATCAAAAAAGACAAGGAGGGGCACTTCATACTCATCAAAGGTAAAATCTACCAAGATGAACTCTCAATTCTGAATATCTATGCTCCGAATACAAGGGCAGCCACATTCATTAAAGAAACTTTAGTAAAGCTCAAAGCACACATTGTACCTCACACAATAATAGTGGGAGACTTCAACACCCCACTCTCACGAATGGACAGATCCTGGAAACAGAAACTAAACAGAGACACATGGACACTAACAGAAGTTATGAGACAAATGGATTTAATAGATATCTACAAAATATTTTGTCCTAAAACAAAAGGATATACCTTCTCAGCACCACATGGTACCCCCTCCAAAATTGACCATATAACTGTTCACAAAAGAGGCCTCCACATATACAAATATATTGAAAATTTCCCATGCATCCTGTCTGACCACTGTGGACTAAGGCTGATCTTCAATAACAACATAAATAATAGAAAGGCAACATTCATGTGGAAACTGAACAACACTCTACTCAATTATTCCTTGGTCAAGGATGAAATAAGGAAAGAAATTAAAGATTTTCTAGATTTAATGAAAATGAAGCCACAACATACCCAAACTTATAGAGCACAATGAAGGCAGTACTAAGAGGAAAATTCATAGCACTGAGTGCCTCCAAAAAGAAACTACAGATAGCATACATTAGCAGCCTGACAGGACACCTAGAAGCTCTAGAACTAAAGGAAGAAAAATTCACTCAAGAGGAGTAGATTGCAGGAAATAATCAAACTCAGGGCTAAAATCAACCAAGTGGAAACAAAAAAAAACTATTCAAAGAATCAACCAAATGAGGAGCTGGTTCTTTGAGAAAATCAAAAAGATATATAAACCCTTAGTTAGACTAACTAGAGGGCACAGAGAAAGTATCATAATTAACAAAATCAGAAGTGAAAAAGGAGATATAACAACAGAAACTGAGGAAATCCAAATCACCATCATATCCTACTACAAAAGGCTATACTCAACAAAATTAGAAAACCTGGATGAAATGGACAACTTCCTACACAGATACCAGGTACCAAGGTTAAACCAGGATCAGATAACAATCTAAACATTCCCACTTCCCC
This sequence comes from Mus minutoides, assembly GCA_902729485.2. NCBI lineage: Eukaryota > Metazoa > Chordata > Mammalia > Rodentia > Muridae > Mus > Mus minutoides. Next base: position 4,089 of record CACVCL010019396.1, on the reverse strand, counting down.
TAAAGAAGTAGAAGCAGTCATCAATTGTCTCCCAACCAAAAAAAAAAAAAAAAAAGCCCAGGTTCAGATGGGTTTAGTGTAGAGTTCTATTGGACCTTCAAATAAAACATAATTCCAACTCTCCTCAAACTTTTCCACAAAATAGAAACAGAAGGTATTCTACCCAATTCATTCTATGAAGCCACAATTACTCTGATACCTAAACCACACAAAGATCCAATAAGGATAGGGAACTTTAGACCAATTTCCCTTATGAAGATTGATGCAAAAATACTCAATAAAACCTTCACAAACTGAAACCAAGAACACATCAAAATGATCATCCACCATGATCAAGTAGGCTTCATCCCAGGGATGCAGGGATGGTTTATTATATGGAAATCCATCAACAAAATCCACTATATAAACAAACTCAAAAATAAAAACCACACGATCATCTCCTTAGATGCTGAGAAAGCATTTGACAAAATCCAGCACCCTTTCATGATAAAAGTCTTGGAAAGATCAGGAATTCATGGCTCATACCTAAACATAATAAAAGCTATATACAGCAAACCAGTAGCCAACATCAAAGTAAATGGAGAGAAACTCGAAGCAATCTCACTAAAATCAAGGACTAGATTAGGCTACCCACTTTCTCCCTACCTATTCAATATAGTACTTGAAGTCCTAGCCAGAGCAATTGGACAACAAAAAGAGATCAAGGGGATAAAAAATTGGAAAGGAAGAAATCAAAATATCACTATTTGCAGATGATATGATAGTATATATTAATGCCCCCCAAAATTCCACCAGAGAACTCATAAACCTGCTAAACAGCTTCAGCACAGTAGCTGGATATAAAATTAACTCAAACAAATCAGTGGCCTTTCTCTACTCAAAGAATAAACAGTCTGAGAAAAAAATTGGGGAAACACCCTTCACAATGGTCACAAATAATATAAAATACTTTGGGGTGACTCTAACTAAGGAAGTGAAAGATCTGTATGACAAGAACTTCAAGTCTCTGAAGAAAGAAATAGAAAAAGATCTCAGAAGATGGAAAGATCTCCCATGCACATGGATTGGCTATCTTGCCGAAAGCAATCTATAGATTCAATGCAATCCCCATCAAAATTCCAACTCAATTCTTTACTGAGTTATAAAGGGCAATTTGCTAATTCATCTGAAATAACAAAAAACCTATGATAGCAAAAACTATTCTCAACAATAAAAGAACTTCTGGTGGAATCACCATGTCTGACCTCAAGCTGTACTACAGAGCAATTGTGATAAAAACTGCATGGTAATGGTACAGCAACAGACAGGTAGATCAATGGAATAGAATTGAAGACCCAGAAATGAATCCACACAGCTATTGTCACTTGATATTTGACATGGGAGCTAAAACCGTCCAGTGGAATAAAGACAGCATTTTCAACAAATGGTGCTGGCACAACTAGTGGTTATCATGTAGAAGAATGCGAATCGATCCATTCTTATCTCCTTGTACAAAGCTCAAGTCTAAGTGGATCAAAGACCTCCACATAAAACCAGAGACACTGAAACTTATAGAGGAGAAAGTGGGGAAAACCCTCGCATAGGGGAAAAATTCCTGAACAGAACAGCAATGGCTTGTGCTATAAGATCAAGAATTGATAAATGGTACCTTATAAAATTGCAAAGCTTCTGTAAGGCAAAAGACACTGTCAATAAGACAAAAAGGCCACCAACAGATTGGGAAAGGATTTTTACCAATCCTAAATCTGATAGGGGACTAATATCCAATATATACAAAGAGCTCAAGAAGCTGGACTCCAGAATATCAAATAACCCCATTAAAAATGGAGAACAGAGCTAAACAAAGTATTCTCAACTGAAGAATACCAAATGTCTGAGAAGCACCTGAAAAAATGTTCAATCCTTAATCATCAGGGAAATGCAAATCAAAACAGAATTGAGATTCCACCTCACACCAGTCAGAATGGCTAAGATCAAAATTTCAGGACAACAGATGCTGGCAAGGATGTGGAGAAAGAGGAATGCTCCTCCATTGTTGGTGGGATTGCAGCCTGGTACAACCACTCTGGAAGTCAGTATGGAGGTTTCTCATAAAATTGGACATAGTACTACCAGAGGATTCAGCAATACCTTTCCTGGGCATATACCCAGAAGATGTTTCAACTGGTAATAAGGACACATGCTCCACTATGTTCATAGCAGCTTATTTATAGTAGCCAGAATCTGGAAAGAACCCAGATGTCCCTCAACAGAGAAATGTATACAGAAAATGTGGTACATTTGCACAATGGAGTACTACTCTGCTATTAAAAACAATGAATTTATGAAATTCTTGGGCAAATGGATGTATCTGGAGGATATCATCCTTAGTGAGGTAACCTAATCACAAAAGAAGTCACTAGATATGCACTCACTGATAAGCGGATATTAGCATAAAATCTTAGAATATCCAAGATCCAATTTGCAAAACACAAAAAAATGAAGAAGGAAGACCAGCATGTGGATACTTCATTTCTCCTTAGGATAGAGAAGAAAAAAACCCATAAAAGCAGTTACAGAGACAAAGTTTGGAGCTAAGACAGAAGGATAGACTATCCAGAGACTACCTCACCTGGTGATCCATCCCATAATCAGTCACCAAACCCAGACACTATTGCATATGCCAGCAAGAGCTTGCTGAAGGGACCCTGATATAGCTGTCTAGTATGAGGCTATGCCAGTGCCTGGCAAATACAGAAGTGGATGCTCACAGCCATCTATAGGATGGAAAGGACCCCCAATGAAGGAGCTAGAGGAAGTACCCAAAGAGCTGAAGGGGTATGCAACCCTATAAGGGAACAACAATATGAACTAAGCAGAACCCCCAGAGCTAGTGTCTCTAGCTGCATATGTAGCAGAAGATGGCCTAGTCGGCCATCATTGGGAAGAGAGGCCCCTTGGTATTGCAAACATTATATGCCCCAATACAAGGGAATGCCAGTGCCAAGAAGTGGGAGTGGGTGGTTAGGGGAGCAGAGAGGGGGGAGGGTATAGGGAACTTTCAGGGTAGCATTTGAAATATAAATTAAGAAAATATCTTTTAAAAAAAGAATTATTTAAAAACATTCTTGGAACTTTAGAAATCTTTTCAATAAAGACTTTTCTGCAAAAAAAAAAAAAAAAAGAAAAAAGAAAAAGAAAAGGAAAAAAAAAAGATTCTGGACAAACATCCCAAAGCCCCTCAGGATTAAGAACACCCAAGGGACTTTTCCTACACAGAGACCTTCCATTCTATCTCATTCATAGCTCTACCATTTAAGTTTTAGGTGTTTCCCACTTTGAACTCTGAGCAAGCTTACTATAACTTTCTTGCATCTACATTACAAAGCTGAACACAAGTTTAGATTTTTCTTGTATGCTAATACAGCTCAAGAAAATCTGCAATTTATGCCTAGTAGTAAAAAGAGAAAGCAAGCTTAATCCAAAGGAGCGCTGATCACACTCTAGGGTAGGGCTCATGCCCCAAAGCAGAGGACTAACAGAAAATGAATTTAACCACATTTTTTCTGGGCTTTTGTTTTGATTTAACTTGCTTGGGGATTTTTGTTTTGTTTTGTTTTGTTTTATTGGTCTTTTGTTCTGATTTTCATGTTTGTGGTTATGTATGGTTTTATATTTTGGGGGGTTTTTTGGTTTCTTGTTTCTTATTTGTTTGGTCTGGTTTTTGATTGAGAGAGAAGGAATATAAAATTGAATAGGTAAGAAGGTAGTGGTGTATGAAAGGAATTGAGAAAGGGGAATATATGATCAAAATATACTGTAGAATTTTTTTGATAACAAAAAAGAGATAATGTTAAGGTAGTCTTCCCTTCCCGTAAACAGTCTACTCCCAAGTGCCTCCACTTAATATATTTAATGCTCAAGAACAGGTATGGGGTGAGAAAGTTACCAGGAAAGGAAGTTCTTTCCTAAGTAAATGAAGAGAGTCTGCCTTCTTCCACCCTTCCTCCCTGGAAAGGCTATTATTTCCTTGGGGTCTATTCCTGATATCATGGCTTAGGGGTAGAAACATAAGCCTAGACTCTGATTCTCAATTTTATTTTTTTTTTT